>DWON01005231.1:0-15151 GCA_018251015.1 Phocides pigmalion okeechobee | reverse complement strand
GAGCGAACAGAGTTTTGAAACACTGTGAACAGACGACAGAAAAGCCGGAAGAGCTACACTAGAAATTTTTCTAATACTTAATTATTTAATTTTTTTTCATATTTTGTATAAAGATGTATAAACGTGTAACTTTGAAATTTCACGTGTAATTCTAATATTAAAAAGGTGATACACCAATAGACCACCATAGAGGGACAAATAGAAAGACGGTAGATGCAAAAATACTCCAAAAGTGATGGTATTGGATATATACTGGCATTTTTAGATTTATGACATTTATTGATTGTAGATAAAATCGACCCCAAAAATTGTCATAATTTCAATGCCTTTTCCTTTCAATGAGAATTAATAATATTGAAATTGAGTTATAGATATTGGCTAGATGTCGGTCTACGAGAAAATTAATGCAATTTATTTCCTTCTTGCATCTCTCTGGAGATATTTTCCCGTTCATGAATCGATGACTTAGTTACTAGCCCACTACTACACAGAGACCGCACTGAATTGACTTAGTTAGTGCTTTATTCGGTTTTCAACTCATAGAATTCTTTCACGCTTTCCACTTCAAGAAATATTGTTCTGTGAATGCACTACAAATTTATTTGTTTAAAACGAGAAATATTTGCACAATTCGTCTCAGTTCCTTTTGGCAAAATGTTTTGTTTGAAAGAGAACTTTATAAGGAAGTCCACTGTTTTTTTGTCCAATATTCAGTCCATGATTGAACTATATTGGAAGCAATACGAATATCAGTTAAGTACTTTCGAAATATTTCATGAAATTTTCAACAACTTTCGCTTAGAAAAAAAAAACAAATGAAGACTATTCTTCTCCTGTGTAATATCTTAATAACAGCAAACAAGAGCTCAGGCTACATGACGTTAAATGGCCGTAGCAGTACATAGACGACCACATCCAACCTTTAACAGAAGTTCTATGTGCGGTCGTTTGTTACTACATTGCTATGCCTGATAACTACGACGGTACTTTAGCTAGTATGGATAGTTGGCAATCAGACCTCCAGACAAACGAATTTCTTCACGGTAGAACAAGTAGTTGGTGACTATACAGCCTCTATCAAACTATGGTAGTACCGCCTGTTGTGTCGAGCACATACATATTATTGGCGCGGCTTTTAATGTTTAAACGAGCAAAAGCACTTGATGTTAAATAGTTACTCCAGCCCATGGACATCTACACATAAAGTTAAACAAGGCGTCCTATCTGAAGTCGTACTAGATTCGTTGATAGTCCTGAGAACTGACAGGATCACTTCTCTTGTACGTGTATCCGGCAACAGCACCTCTCTAACTGGAACACAAGTTAGCACAAACGTGAAATCCAGTGGTTAGTTTATGTAAGCCACAGATATTGTAAAGTTCAGTGCGTAAAGATATAATCAGTGTGGTGTGTAGTGATATGGAACCTTAAAAAGAAAAACGAACTAGACGTAGGGTAGATCGATTAATGTATTATTAGCACCTGTCTACAGTTGTCTCCGCCACCACAGTTTCGCCACGAGCCATGCAACTGTTTCAAAATACCGGCATTCAAAAATCAAAAAAATCGTTAATCGCGAGTACCGAGTACATTGTAAAATGTATAAATACCGCGATAATATAAGTTTAATCATACAGAACATAGGAGTTGCTTTTACGGCGTTAAATAATAATTCTACCACCTGTCAAATACCGATATTAAAGACTTACAGTAATTATGGTAGTGGTCACTATGTCGGAATACGTTGCCAAAGATTCTTCATTCGTTTCTCATAACCGCTTAACCATTAGCATAAAGTTACTTGCAATAACGTCTTGTATATGTTTTACATGATGTTGAGCTATCAAATGTTATCTCAAATATTTATTTACGATGTTATTATTTAAAAGTAACATTCAAAACACTTAAATAAATAAGTAAGCTTATACTAAAATCAAACGGTTACTCGATGTGAAGAAATAAAATGTGAAGGCAATAAAAAAGGTGGTCCTTTGAGGTTCGCCGTTACCGAGTAAAGAAGATCTCGAGGTCTCATAGAGTTTGCGATTTACAAGGGAATAAAGAGCTTAATTTATCGCAGTCAGGTAGCGATTTGCAAGTTAAAGTGCACAGTGTTATCAAAGTGACGTCAACTTCACTAATAACATAAATAGTTATGCGGTCTTTAATAAATTAGTTTTTATTAATAAACAAGTCTCGACTCAACGACTTCGGCTTGTCACTTTTGAATTATGATTCATTACAAAGAGTATTAAACATATATCTATTATAATTAAAACTTAATATATTACTTATTTGTTTCCTCTTCGATTTTTCGCCCAGCCGACCCAGAGGGCAATATCAACTTACACATTTAAAATATAAGTCTCTCATTCTTTGGTATGGTCGGCTTAAAGGGTAACACACTTTTTATATACAAGGTGTCATTAGGTTCATTTTATTTATGGTGTAAAACAAATAATATATTATAACTAGCGACCTGCCCTTGTACACACGGACAGCAGAGCATATATGCCTAAATTTTTTTACATTAAATTGCGTTGCGTAGATGCGAGATCGTGAATTATTCTGACGCGCGTATAAAAGACAATTATTATTTACATAAAATGATTAAGGTATTTAATTTACAAAAGATCAATATCGTATCTGTCAAAATACCTTTCTAATTACCACATTGTACGTGACTAATTATTCTAACTTTACAATAGGCGTAATAAGCTATCCTATTAGTAAGATAGACAAATGCTATCGCGGAGATTTCTGTAGGCTTATAACAGAAGAATAACTTCACCATATTTTGTTTTCTACTATTACAAAGGGATGTTTTGCGATGGCAGCGTTTTCGATCAAAGGCTTTATTTTTCTGGCACCTTCAACAATTAGCGTCATATTTCAACCAACTTACACAAAACAATAATGAATAATGTACATAAACCTTCCTTTTGTATTACTTCGTCTGTTAGTGAAAACAACATTAAAATCCGTTGCGTAATTTGAAAGATATAAGCGTACGTATGGTGAGAAGCTACTATGTTTTATACTATGTAAATATTAAAATATGCGTATTAAAAAAGCTACAAAATAGTCAATTCCGTATAATTTCTATATACTACATTCTATTATTTTATACCATACTTTGACACATAACCCAAGAATGTTTCAGAATTTGTTTTTGTTTTGTTTTCATTTATTTCTTTGTTAAATGGAAATCACTTCAACTACAAGTTCTAAGTGCGCCTTTGTGACACTACTGTTTTTACAACTTGTTACTGACAAATTTCCACGTGCGCACTCTATCTTAATAACCGCCACCTCCTTTTTGGCAACGACACCACATAATGATTACGATGCCAGTAACATGTGACTTTAGCCGGAAATTAATGAAAAACGACATTCTAGCGGAGTTCTGAAACAATAAATGGTAAATTTGATTGACGTTTCAATCAAGGCTGTTCAAACAGATTTTAGTTTTCAGCAAAACTGAAAACGTTTGACTGTCACAGCGAAATTCAGTGGAGAATCACTGTTTCACTACGCAACTTTAAATATTTTTATATATGTATGTACATGTCTATGGACTGCGACTTCTTAACATCAGGTGATTTGCAAGCTTCTTTGCTACCCATCTCATATAAAAAAAACATATACATATACAGATATATGCTCTTTTGCTCGAAACAGATGTCGTGGTAACACCTGCCTGGTTGATTCGTAAAGATTCTACCACATTTCAAACAATAGTTGGTTTCTTTCCGAATAGTACGTAATTCTCAACGCTAAGTAGTTTTATTGCAGCACATTTATTTTATTGTACCACAGTCCTGGAAATTCACACCTCATTACTAAATGTGTACAACAACAAAGCTAAACCCTACCGATTAACAGTAAATGTTTTTCATAAAACTCCCAAAGAGCTATTAAGACCTTTCTTGATCCTGGATTTTCCCGAGGAAATTGAGCTGTAAGCTGAGACACTTGGTTGGGATAAATGTGCGCTGTCTATATGAGGGCACCAAATAATAAAATCCGCGATCCACGAAATGTACAAATCGATTAACACGTTGACTGCGGCGCTAAACTAAACTGGACCTTATTTCTATAGACTGCAGATACGCTAAAAATCACTGAAATATTGAATTTTTAGCATTCGTGTATCATCTACACAGACGTAATGTCCGCCCACAGTCGTGAAAAACCGACGTAAGCGCAGCACTTTTGTTCGTCTGTATTCCATACAGATCTGTACGTACACGATACGTAATGCATGTCGTTTACGTAACTGTAAAGTTATTTTGGTTTGAAGTTAATTGTGAAGCTTATTTTTACGCCTCTTCTCCAAAACGATAACTTCTGAATTGGTGATAAGTTGTAGAAAAAACATATATAAGCAATCTTGAAAAATAAATATTTTTAAGCCAAGTGTTAACCGTCGTGGAACGTCTATAATCATCTTCAACTAGTTTTCAATCCTGCCAGAGTTTTGTCACAGATGCCTTACTTAGGATTAAGATGAACCCGTAGTGTAAGAATCTTACTTTACTACACCCTCAAAACCAGAACACAGCAATATTAAGATTATAACGTAGAATTTATTGCAGACGTACTCATAATGTACATGTTTTATTTAGGCATTCCAGATTGGATTGTTTGAACTTTAGCTAAGCTAAAGAATGTTATTTCTTTGGATGATCTGACAGAACCTTTACTTTGAACCTCGTTATATATAACAAGTTTCCGTTCGCGCGTAACAATGTTAAAAATGTACTCGTTTCTATCCAGTAAATCTTTTTATTTCTCTTTGTAAAATCATTAAACCTAATAAACCGTAAAAACCACGCAAATGCGTAAAAAACATATGGATTGTGCGTCTCTCTCTTGGTTGTGAATATTATTCAAGGCTCGCTCATTTTAAAATAATGTACGGTAAGATTTATTACTCCGACACATAAGAAAAGAATACACTGTCGCTTGCTGATATTGATATTTTTATGTATGATTTTGAATTTAGATTAATTTTATATTATTATGATCATTTACACTGTTATATTGTTTTAGCAAATAAATTAAATACGTTTGCTTCCATATGTATTATTTTAATACAATTAAGCGGCAATCTATATATGAAATAAGTTGGAATTGGTTCCGCAATTTTATAAGTTTATTGTATTATATTTATTGGATATATAACAAAATAAATATTTTTAAAATTAATCAGCTAAATAATGAAGGTGAAAATAGGCTCTTTATATACAGTTCGGCGAAATTTTGGTAAAGCAAAATTATGATGGGTATTAAATTTAATGTAATTCTATAACTTTCAATATTTTTGACTTGTCTAACGTCAATACGTCATAATATAAATAATTTTACTATGTATACGTATTTTGATTTCCAAGAAATTAAAATTTATGTTATATAAATAAACTATCTATTCTCTTGGCATTTTCGAAAGGTGACGATGCCTTTCTGTGACTGTTTCCAGTTTACACTTCTAATTTCACTTAAGAGGTTCCCGTACTCTCTACGTTTTTCTATGTAACTATTTGTGCGAAATTGTTACTGCCAATACCTTTAGTTATATTATAACCAAATACAAATATTTTTAGATCCTGATTCTCCTGTTAATAACCTACAAGCGCCTAAAAGTACAATCGTGTTTTATAAGACGTAAAAATGTTGTATATGTATTACAAAGCCGATATTTTGTTACAATCACATACGGAAATAATAAACCAAGTCCAATTTCCAACCATCGCATTACAACGCCTTCAATGTGTAGATGATCTAAATTAAAATTTATAACGTATCTCTCAAAATACGAGGAAAGTGGGTCACATTTTAATCGAGTAGTTTAAATCGGTATTTCAGGCACATTAATGATATGTCCACACATTATATTCAATATTCATATGCGAGTAATCATTTTCGTTAATATACTATACTTAATGTTTATCTGTGGTAGCATCTTTCATGGATCCGCTGAATTTTGTTTTGTTTTATTGTGAAACACGAAATGTTGAAATATACTTCTCAAGATTAGCAACGCACAACAACGCGACGTTAAGCAGCAATTGTTACTTACTATTGTCTGCACTGCTGATCGATAATTATTTTTATATTATGAAAATACGTAACGTTATATGTACTTGAAATTGATTTATGGTTAATAATATAATTATTTTATTTGTCGTGGGAAATAAATGCGAGGTAATCTATAAGATATTTTTTTTTACATTCATTGAAATCTCGATGTGTTTGTGATAGGTATTGAATGAAATCTCCAGTCCATTCCAAGGATAGACCGGGCCTGTGGTGAGGAAGGATGTAGGTTATCGCCAACTGCAGCGAGACCAGACAATAAAGATAGAATGTTGTGGTGAAGATGGAGAATGTCGTCGTCTTTAGAACCATACATGGTAGGATTACATTTATATTTTTTTTATTCCTGATTTATATTTTTATATAAACGAAAGCGGTTTCTCATTTTATAATCCTAAGCTGCTAATATGCCATTATAATAAGGTTATTTATACTATATTTAAGGTCTCCATCATGAAACAGTTTTAGGAAAGTCATAACCTATGTTAAACAAAACACAAGGATGTTTTGGAAAGACGTTGTTCATTTGGTTTATTAAGTAGAAAAAGTTAATAAACAAAGCGTATCGATGCAACTGTAGTTGGAATCACATAAAGTCATTCATCAATGGCTTGTTGAGTTGTATTTTCATCCCAGCTGTTGCTTTCCACAGTATTTATGGGCGCTGTGTCAACGTGCCAACGGCCGACATAGTAAGCGATATTTTATTTGCATGACAACTATTCGCTCGCTACGCAGCAAACCCAATTTAATTAGTGTTGGAAAAGAGTCTAACAATAAGTCTACGTGGTACTGGGGTGGTACTACGTGGAGATACAAGTCTTTGTGGAACAAACCGATACTTTCGCTACATCCGTGCAATTTCCGAATTACATAAAAGGTACAATGAACAAACTGTGGACGTAACGTGGTTACTCGTATATCAATAAACTAATTATATTCTCCGTAAAATATTCAACTTGAAACAAATTTCATTTTAGAGAGACGCATGTACGTAGGTGGTGCCTTACCACTACCATTTGTGAAACAATCGTGAATATAAATAAATAAATAAATTAGGCTATTATTTTATTGAAAATTGAAATAAAATTTTACGGATTCCGTGTAAAATAGAAAAAAAACCCGCTTAAAACAGTGTAAAATAATATGTGGACGAGTAGCGGCAGCATTTATTATTAACGATGTTATATCTAGTATTCAACTATTATTTTCATTTTAATGTGTATTTCTGTATACAACACAAAGTTGCATTCATAAAACTATTGTAGCCTATAAATAAAGTAACATACTCCGACACTCGGATGAGATAGGATCTCAGTTTCAATTTCTAGAGGGTGGAAATGGCGCATATTGTTACTGCATGTTCACGTGATATTTCTCATTGAATCCGGAGTATGCATACTCGGAAGCACGCTGATACTGCGTAACAATAGACCCTCTGTAGGTGTACGTGAGCCGGCAAGCACGACACACATTCGTTTTGATTAACGCTAGGATTTGATCTTTGAAATGCGCATTCACAGACTTTTGTTTCACAGATCTATTTGTCGTTATGATAAATGAACGTAATGTAGTAGAATTTTATAGAAGGTACATACAATTATTCTTGATGGATTTTGTCACGTGAGGCATGATTGTTATAATTCTAGCCTAACATAACCTAGAGTTTCAAACTGAGAAGCGTTTAAACTGTAATCTTAGTAACTCGTTACAACATAATTAATAACTGTTGGGCATGTAACTGTTGGGCATGTTTTGTTTAATCACTGAATAAAATTTTAGGTATTTTAATATTTACTTTAAAAAATCGACGCACGTTTCAAATCTTAGACTACTACCATTGCAGACTATTACTACCGTTGTAAATTTCTATACATTTCATGTTCCATCAAAGTCGGCAAAAACAAGGATGCGGCATGCGACATTGCTTGAGACGACACTTATTCAATGATACTCTAAAAATAATTCAACATGCTCCCACAATTACGAGTACCAAGGGACTGCTCTCAAACACGCATGAGTCTTACATTGAAATGTAAAAATGAATGTAAAAAACACTTGTGAAACTCAGGGATGCATTATGACAGGGGATTGACACTTATGTGATGACGGCGTCTCGACGACTTCGTTCAGAACTTCATTTCTTTTAATGGAAAACTTTGAATTGCTTTTGAAACTAGCGTTCGTTTTTAGTTTCTCAAATTACTGGTAATTGAAAAACTTAATATAATCCTCGTTATTTCTTGCTCGCAACTTCATATATACTTGAATTAGTTACATCATGTTACTAATTATTAAAAGCCTCACAACGGGTATGGCGTATTATAGTTGATCTTTACAATATAATTACATATTTACGTTATGATTATTACTGTAATTATTAATTAGCATTATTACTTAATTTTGTACTAATTTTGCAATATTAAATGTAATTAGTCGATATTTGACTCTCAGTTATAAAACTTTATAAATAGGGTGGAAGATTATTAAACGGCATTAGAGATACCACCATCGGGTAGGACGCTACTCTGCCCGTTAAATATACTAGGTGTGTGAAAATCATCTCGGCATTTCATTGTAAAAACCCACGACGTCCGGTGAAATCTATAAAAACTGCGTAGGATTGAAGATTGTACTTTGTTAACTTCAAGGTTATTTCCACGATACCAAAACGTAAATGGCCAGGCACTAATGGGCTCATAAATGTCATTGTAAACAAATTAAATAGCCCTATATTGTGCCATAGGAATTTGATGCACGAACCTCTAAGAGTGTCACGGAGAAAATAATGTGTGCCTTTTTATGAAACGTCGTCTCACATTTTATGATTTTATATGTGTTATTACTTATATAGTCCTACTTAAAGTTTGATGTAGTGCTAACACAATATGGACATGTCTGATTGAAAATTATTATTAATAACGCATGTCATACATTATTTAGGAAACTAGTATATTTATTCGGACGCAACTACTATACTCGAGTAGCAGTTAAAATATGTTACTGAGAGTGACAATAGTTTTATATATTTTTTACTACAATATTTTTACACATATACTTTGCACCCATTTTCTACTTGAAAATTCAAAGTTTAATAATAAATTACTTGAAAGTTTTAAACACTATTACAGGCTTTTAAGTATTTTACACGAAAACATTTAAATGAAATTTGGAAATTCACTTTTGAGCACGTATGTATGTGCATTGCATAGGTTGAATACCTTGACAACCTCATATCACTTCTTAATGTGGGGCCATGATTACAGAAAGTCGTGATTAGTATTTATTTTAATTTTTAGGGTTTCGTAGTCTAAATTGTCGTGAAGTTAATCTAACCGTCTATACGACTTAGTTATAGCCACGTCAAACGAGGGTAGGTATTTTTGCAGAGTGTACATATGTAATGTAATGCGGAAGGTAAAATGAACCTGAGGGAGGGATAAAATCGGATACACATACACAACATTTATTATTGTAGATATAAGTGTACAAAATAAATATTGGACAAAATGCCATGATATCACAAATGAAATTATTTAATTTGCAATAATATTGTCAGAAAAAAATACATAAATTTACGCGTAAGTTATATTCTGTTGTTGTGCTGCTAAAGAGGCCACTCATGTTTATCTGACGCGAACTGTTCAAACTAAACTGGAGCGTTCAAGTGTCACCGAGAGTTGCTTTAATGGTATTTGCACACACGCATAGAATTAGTCGTGTTCGTCATGTTTTTGTGTGCTCATGATTATTGGGTGTTCGTTACTCAAGACAATTCTGAGAACTATATTGAAATGTACATATTATCTTTCATTTATAACTCTCAATCGCCTTCTTCGCATCAGTTGTAAAATATATAGGTGATATATAAAACTTTAACAAGATTTTTCAAAACTATCGTGTATCAGGAAAGTTATGTTTTACTTTAAGTGTATGTTGCCTTAAAAGAGTGTGATAGTTCGATTTTATAAAATTTTGTATGTATAGTATCACCCTTTTCAAATATTAATGGTAAATACCAAATTTCGAAGTTAGCTTTAAATAAGACCACAGAGTTAATAGTGAGGTAGTTGATAGTGAGTTTCCATTACAGAAAATTGAACCAATCATATCTTTTTGATTTCGCGAGGATAATATATTAGTATACGTTGAAAGTTCTGATTGAAATGTTGCACTGATTAATGTATCGTAAGAAATTATTTAATCTAAATACATATAACATTGAACACTTAAAAATTAATTGGTGTAAAATCCTAATTTAAATCTAATATCTACTAATCAAGTTTTTCTAACCTCTCACGTGTGTGAAAAAATATTAAAATGGACATTTTAAGGGGCTCTTGATACACAAGATATTCATCATAATTAAGATCAATAAACTTGATTATCTTTTAATTTGACTAGTGTTTTATTTCAAATATCATTTATATTGTATTGTGAACAAAATTGTTTAAAGTACCCTCATCAAAAAAGTCATACTCGAAACACTTTTGATGAATAAAATCATTTACTCCCTAAATCGTGTCAAATGAATGGGAAGGAAATAACATTTTTCCATAATTGGGAGTAGGTCAAATTCTGAAAAAGCGGCGTTATACAGAAATAAGTAGGTACCGACCGTGGTACTGGAGCGCGGCCGCAGTAACGCGTTAAATTGAACGGCACCGCGGCAATAAAAGCTAATTGAGTGTGTGTCCATTAGGGGAGAATCGTCACGACGCCCGACGATTGATAAAACCTCTGCGCAACCTAAATAGAAACTATATACAATTGATAAAATTTTGTCTTTACTGCAACCACATTTTTGTTGGATAGGTGGTGAAACTAATAATCCCATTGGAACTATACCAATCCGTACATACAACCAAAAGTGAAAAAATTGTAGTGTTGCATTTATACGAGATGTTTGCTTAGAATTATAAGAGAGGTATATTAGTTCTCATGATTAGCGATGCTATGCACGGCTTCAGATAGGTGGAACTTTAAATGTGTGTCCCTGTAGCTCAGAACCAGAATAGCGCTACGATATCTCCTGCCGTTCGTGAAAGGCGACTAAAAGGAGTCTTTCGGAATCAGGAGAAATGAGTGAGAGCTTGAGCCGTTCCGACGTATCTATCCCTGAAATTTCGATACGGTGTGAATGTTTTCACACTGACGTAGGCACAGACTGTGGTGCCCGAGGAGCCGGGGAAGCTCCCCGAGATGTGCCTAATTGGAACGTCGATCTAGCGAATTTCAGTTGGGTCTTTTCGAGATGCCTGATGTTCTCTACAAACACAAAAGGAAATCATTGAAGGCTTTTTAAGAAGTTTGGGTATGTTTGAAGTTATATGTACATAGACTGCTACGACCATTTAACCTTCACGTTCGCGACTTTTACTTATATCATTAAAAAATCTTGTTATTACTACACGTCCAAATCTGATCCAATTACAATAACATACCTAATTCTCGGAATCAAGCGCCTTTACAAGACTTGACTGCCTACACATTTTCTAAGACTAAGACACTTGAGCGAAAACAATTTTGATGACAAATATATATATACAAGTAAGTATTGAAAAAAACATTTCGTCCCTAGTTCATAATTATTATATTGAATTACTATTAAAACCGGTCTCAAATACTGAACATTGAGACCAGACAAAGCTCTTCAGAGCTCAATGTATCTTTTCTGTGTAAAATGTCTTGTATCTAATGTGGAGTATGCCTATTACATGTACAATTTATTAAGATATACGTATAAATATACGCATTTTTCTTTATAATTATACTTACAACTTCGGAAATCACTCAGGTTGATCAATTCCTTGAAATGCCTACTGCCTGCCTAGTTTTGATATTCTAGCAACGCGTTAGTCTGAATGACCAAAACACTAATTAAATAATATTAATAAAATTGGCGATGTTTTATATGTATTGTGTTTCTGCCTTAGTTGAATTATCTTAAAGAACCTATCTAGTTCAATAACTATCCTACGCGTAAATTATAGCTTTTTTTTAATATTACAAAAGATATATTTTTCAACATCGTATTAACTTCTAAAGAAAAGTACGTAATGTTCACGGAGCTTCAATGCTATATATTGCGCGCCAAAAAAATCATACATTGGAGGTTATTTTAGGGTAGGTTTTGCAAACTACAAAGTTAGAGTGCAGTGAAGTAACTTTGTAGGAATCTATTTGAAACAATATTTTACTCGCAATTTTGTACTGATACAAATTTTAAAAGATATTTCGAAAGCATACCTATTTCTTTTTCCGCTCTAGTTACTCTATATAAAACTCTTCAATCCTTTCCGGTGCTGTAATAAAACGAAAGAAGACTCATATAATTTATCGGTACATTTACACTCGATAGAACAATATAAAAACAAAACCTGTATAGTTTTGTGTTGAGGTGTGACATTTAATTCTGTTTTGTTTTTCATATGTGCACGGACAATAAACAATGCTCGTTTAAATGGAAACATAATTATTTGCGAGCTCGCAAATTGAACTATCGCGGACAATGGTTATAACTACTTTAAATTTCTTTCATAAACTCTTTATTTGATGTGGACCAATGAAATACAATAACTTTTTATTATACGTACACACAATGATAGATATTACGTAAACATAAAACTTTTTAAGCATATTGCGTGCATAGAGAGGAGTGTGAGATTTGGCAAAGGTAAGCTGTATAAAGAGAAAGAATGAAGAAAGCTAATATTTGTATGTAATTGTTTACGTTTCGTTAAATCTGATTGCCTGAAAGGGTTTTCAATTATGAGTTTTATAAACATCAATTCAAATTTTCCTCTTTCGATTGTTGATTGATCATAGAAGCTTTCATTTTAATTATTCAACCTTAAAAAAATATTACAGTGAAAAATCTTCTTGGTCATAACAAGTAGGATCAGATATGCATGCGCCTACTATTTGGCGTGGAACTAATAAAAATATTTCCTTATTTTTATCTAAAAATACAATAAATGATAAAGTACTGTAATCGCTATGAATTTCAATACCTTCGTGTTTATCGTTGAATATATTTTTATTTTCAATTAATATAAACTCAAATTGAAATCTGTAGATACCTACAATTCCAATCACACAGAACTCATATCAATAAAGAACGGGCTTGTACAAATACCTACCTACGTCGTTGTTTGAGTTAGTTCATTACGGTAATTCTGGCCCTGAGTCCACATTCAAATGAATACCCAAAAGTTTTATATCATCTAGATAACCCGCGTTTGTGTGTTTTCGTGGGATATAACCCTCGAACTCATGAAATATTTTTACAATATCTACTCTGTACTTTACTGTCTATTATTTCTAATATATACGTTCGTAATGTTCGCTTCTGATTGTTTAAACCTATTACTAATTAATTATGTATATCTGAGAGGTAGACTTTGACCTCATTTTCTAAAAGGAGATTAAGAGAGAGAGGACTAATGATTCATTATCATGATCATGATGACAAACATTCGAACATTATCTTGCAACTGAGTGTGAACTTGTTTTGCTTTCCTGTTGCATTTTGGACGCGAATTTCTAATGATATCCTATAAGTCTATGTATATGTGTATGTATAAATATAAATATATTTATTATACATATATATTGTATTGTATTGTATATATGAGATATTATATATGTATGGTTTATTAAACTATGTATGTACACCTTCGCCCCCTCCATATCTCTTTTAATTCTTTTATCCAAAAGTTGTCTGGAAGAGATCGCTAATAGCGATAAGACCGCATTTTGTTTATACTTCTGTATTTGCTTGTTGTTATTACCTTTGTATTTTCTCTTTTGGTGTACAATAAAGCATATTTGTATTGTATTGTTTCGTGATAAACATTTTACGCAAAAATAGGAAATTACTTTGCATTGTTAGTGACTTAATGTTGTCTTACAAAATAAATAAATAGAATAAGAATCAAGATTTTTCTACCTTTATTGATTTTAATACGTTTTTAATTTAAAAATCCTTATTTCTTGAGACTTGAAGTAATCGGCCAAAAAACCACCTGTCGCCCTATTTCTTACCTAGGTTGTACATATGTACATATATTGTGATTTTAACTGTTATAAATTAAAGTATTGTATTTTACACATTCCGCGTAATCCATTTAACCTAGAAAGTCGACATTTAAAAGTACCACTCAACGCATTTACAACAAGCAAGGCCAATTAACGACAAGTTAGAACTAATTAAATGGAATTAAACTCGTTAAAATTCTAAACGTGGATAAGGCAATATTTTGAATAACCAATAGAGGGTGGAAATATTTTACTTTTGTAGTGAAAATATTTTACTTAAACTATCGTGTTGTAGAGATTGTATTTTTTCTAGTATTCAAAAAGGTATTGTTTGTAATCATCATCGTTTTTCTTTCATCAACTATAACGCCATACTCATGGTTCAACACTAGGATTTATCATGTTATGATTGTCATGGACACAAAGTTAAGTACACAAACACACGGATCTGGAAAATAAACCGAAATTCATCATACAGATCTATGTCTGGGATCGAACCCGGGACCCTTTTCGTATGGTTACGTGTTTCTCGCAGGTCGTCCAACGTCCAACTAATCACAATTTCATCAAATAATTCCATTGTTAGTAGTCAACATAACTTTGAATGTGACTTTATACATACATTATATTATAGTATTATCCTGATTTCAATTTTCGCAACAAGGACTTTATAATTTTTATACCAAGGATTCGATTCTTACAACAAAGTCATATGAACAATTTACCCACATCTTCCATTGCGAATAAAGCATTATGTTAGAGTTTCTTATTATTTGCCATCATACCAGCCGACAAAATATTGCGTGATTTTACACACCTTTAGAAGTTTATGAAAAACTCTCAGGCTTGTAGATTTTATCACAATGTTTTTCTTTACATAACATAATTAGTTGTCGAAAGGTTCCCAGGAGGGAAAGGTCCCGAGTCGAAACTCGGACCTCTGTCGTGAGCAGCCGGGATCTTTTAAAGGTAGGAGAACTGTAGTTTGACCGGGGAGGTAACACCGCTGCCC
>DWON01005230.1:0-15153 GCA_018251015.1 Phocides pigmalion okeechobee | reverse complement strand
CCTATTTTTTTTAAACTGTTCATAATAAAAATATTAGAAGATTTAGAAGTTACTAAATTTGCTTACATTACATTTTACATAATTGTCAAAATCAGTCAAAAGTCAAGTAAGGTGATCAAAGAAAATACAGTACATAGTAGAAGGTAATGTTATGATTTTTTTTACAATACCCATGTTACACCGTAGATAATAGAAAAAAGGCATAGAGTACACCATACAGTATCTATTATGTACATTCTGTGAAATTTCGTTGGGTTTTCGTTTTCATTTCTAGAATTATTGTGCATTTAGTATAATTCATTTTGGTCACATAAATTTGAACATTGCGCATTTATTTATCATGCTGCGTTTTTTTTTATTTTTACCTAGTACACCTACGCCATTTGAGATTCGCTATTTCATTTAAAATCTGCCTCAATTTACTTACCAGTGTAGGCTAGTAGCGATATCTATAAAAAATATAAATTCAGTTTTCATATAGAACCGCTCACCTATTTAATTTTGTTTACGCCGATGCCTATAAAAACTCCGCTAAAACACGTTTTATAGGTCATTGTTAATCGTCTGTTGATATTAAATTTCATAACAAGAAAATGAAAACATCCCGCACTTACCTAACGTAATCTTATAAACACTGGATAACATAACACAACTTGAGTTTGAGTGAAAACAACGTAGACTAAAAATGTTCGCCATTTTGTTATTGCAATTACTCTTTCAAAATGTATTTGGTCTATCTTCACAATGTTCTATGGTAGATGTTAAGAGTCTCTTAGAAGGCTGTGATCGATTACTGGGGTTGAACGTGACTAGTATTGGTGGGACTATGGTGAATGACCATAATTGTGATGTACTTCTTCCAAAACAGGTGTTCACCGAGGAGCCCCTGTTTCAATACTCACTAGCTGATTCGGTATGACTTGATATTGTGCATAGTACGATTATTCCTTTTAATAGATGGTAGAGCCGTTAGAGCTCGCCCGGGACAGTACCATCGCCACCCTCATAACCCGCCGTAAAGAAACATGTTCCTTATGTATTGTGTTTCGGTTGGGGAGGTGTGGTTGCCGGATACACAGTATTGGAGGCGACCATCTTAGTCCTCAAGAGTAGGAACGCATCCGCGTCTATCCTTAAACAGAACTTCTGTTGTATTTGAGGTTGGACGTGGTTGTCCATGAGCTGCAGTGACCACTTAACATCAGGTGGCCTGCATGCTCGTCTCCTTACTCTTTCATTATAAAAAAGACCATTTTAACGAAGTTGAAGTCTCTATTATGTCAACGCTGTAGCGGATTTAATCGTATCCAGTTTCAAATTATAAGCAAATGTTGGCTTACAACCTAGACTTTCAGACTGCATTCCCTATTTTTTTAAATAATGGAAGTAACAAACGAGCTGCAGTCCACCTGATGATAATTGGTCACTGCCGCTTATGGAGATTTGTAACTAATTCCATGAGAACCATAAAATCAAAATCAAAATATTTTTATTCCAAGTACATTCTACACAGAACCTTTTTTTGAACGTCAATGAACTATCACTGAGTCGTAAGGCGTTTCGTTTTGAAAAACAGGTGGTGAAAGAAACTGCAAAACACTGGCATCGTCTCGCTTAAAATCGATCCCCGATACATTGCTACTCCTGAGGACTAAGGTTGCCTCTCTAGTAAAAGAGCTGGTCAACACACTATTCTACCGAATAGCACGTAAATTTGACGCTAGAATAGGTATGGCGTTGGCACCTGTGATCTCGAATTATATAGGTCCTACCCCCTTGCAAAACTATTGGAGCTAACTTACAAAATGCAAACCAATCTCAATCAAACCTTGATACAATAATCACTTGGCAAATTCAATGTGTATTAATGTTTTTTATCAATTGATCGCATTAAATCGATTTCTTAATGCGTCTTGGCAACTCTGCGGTCCAAATATGAATGCCATTCAATATTGCTTTAGATAGACAAAGTGCATTTAATGTTTTTTGTAATAGGAATAACTAATGAACATTTATTTTCGTCTTTGATAGGTTCGGTAGGTCCTCGTGATTTTATAGGTGTAATAGCTATGGAAAAATACGAATTACTGTCTAAGTAATGTCCAGTTAAGATCGCTTAGAACTAATGCGGGATTCTCTGGTTGATAATTGATAAATAATATTATGATACGACAAAAATATTTTTCATCGATTAGACTTCATATGATAAAAAAAATTTTCTACGTAATTACAAACCCAAAAGCAAAATTTATGACTCATTAAAACTAATACTCAATAAAAAAATTCGAACGACTATCAAAAAGTTCCAACGCAGGGCGCATTATCTCCATAATCCCCACCTGGTCTCCGACAAATACGTTCTCTTGAAAAGTTGTTTTTATCACGCTAATGTTTTCATAACAACCTCTCCTATCTATGTAAATAATAAAATTGTAACTGATCGCTGTAAAGATGTATGAGAAAAACTATTATAAATAATGGAAAGGTGAGAGAACTACAGTATGAGCGGCGAGGTTCTTTACACTTCTTTTTTTATGTGAGAAGAGTAGCAAACGAGCATGCAAACCACCTAATGTCAAGTAGTCGCAGCCCATAGATATTCCAGTACAACCATATACACGACCGAAATCCTATGTGAGCTCGGACGTGGATACGTTGCTACTTCTGAGGACTAAGATTACCTCGCTTCAAAATGTAGCCGGCAACCGCACCTCTCCAACCGAAACACAAGTAATGCTTTACGGCGGATAATGAGGGAGGCGGTGGTACCTCCCCGATCGAACTTTAGTTCTCCCACCTTTACAACTATTTTCAATATTTTGTTTATGTCAGTTTACGTAAATCCTCAAATTTCCATACGCAAAGTCTACCAGCTATAGATAGAACATAGGTCTTTGCAGAATCATTTTAACCCATTAGAATATGAAAAACATATTTTGAATTTGTTTTGTTTTCGAGGCAACGAAAGAATCATAATATAATATTTTCTTTGAAAAATGTAATTTACAAAAAATATGTTTACTTAATGGAGAGTAGAGCTTGGAGCTATTTCAAACAATATTTTTATCATTTTGCAATACACCTTGTGACACAGCATTTGTTTAATGAAAAATTAATCTTCCATTCTGCAAGGTTGGAGATATTATATCTCTAAATATTATAAACCAAAGTTCTCCGTCGCGTCTGTCTGTCTGCTCATAATAAACTCAAAAGTACTGGACGGATTTTCTCTCAGTTTTGAACAACAGGTAGGGTGATTCCTGCGGAAGGTTTTGGTGCATAATAAATTAAGTTTCTATTGTACATTGGGCAAGAAATTAAATAGTTAAATTTACTATAGTAATTCAATCTTCGTTCAAAGTAGATGTTCTTAATTTTTAGTTTTCGCAACTAGATGCTTAACAACTGGTTGCATTTATGAAAGAAAAATGACGTAAGTAGATATAAACTTCATTACCCGAGCGAAGCTGGGTCGGGTCGCTAGTTATATTATATTATAGTAATGAATACAGTTTCCCGTGAAACGTTTAGTTAGCTTACACCATCGTACTGCCCAATAAAAATAAATAATAAACCAGCGCGCTCGTCGTCGTGTGTACAATCGTACAAAGCCTAGAAATAGTAGAACCATAGTTAAAGAGAGAAGGTATTAAAGCCGTTCACAAAATACACAAATCTTTATGTTTTGATTAGAGGCGCGGTTGTCGCCTATGTTTACAAACACGGCACTATCTCAGTCTCCAAAAATAGCAAAGCATCTATGCGCGACATCAGGCAGTAGTTTTGTTTAACATCAGGAAGACTGCAGGTTCGTTTACTACTCTTCCAACATAAAAAAATGTTCTACCTGAATCAGTCTCAAACGTGTTGCCGCCACCGACAAATCTTAATGTTTTTCAAAACGTATGATTTTTAAGATTTTCTTTATGTGAGACGAGAAGCAAACGAGCATGCAAACCACTTGATGTTAAGTAGCCGCAGCCCATAGACAACCATGTACAGTCACAAACATGACTGAAATTCTATCTGAGCTCGAAAATAAAAGTCATTGGTTTAATTTCAACTTTTAATTTCCTGTAATCCTTCGAGCCGTATTTAAATTCTTTATATTACGCAGCAAGCTGGATGAAAAACAGTGTTTATTCGATGTGGCGTGATTACCTTTGTTTTCATTACCTTCATTTGTATTGTTAAACAAGTTGCAGGACTAAAAGTGAGTAAAACACAGCCCATATGATTTCAGGACGAAAAGAGAATTTACAATTCCTAAACAATGTTACCTCCACAAAAGGAAAATAAAACATTTATAGTAACGTTCTGTTTCAGCGTGAAACCAAGTACAGCGGAAGAAAATGTGACCGCAGTTTGTGTTTTAAATTAGAATTATTATTAAAGTAGTTTCGCTACAAACTTTATCGTCGTTAGGCCAAACAACGTTATTACATTCGGCCTGCGTTGATGTTACGTAATAACAAGTTAGTTCACAAAGATTTAAAATGATTCCCATTATTTTTGTAATACAGACGGTATGCCGTTTTTTATGTTCCGTATTTGTTTCAGCGCTCAGAACGACACCGGAAAAACGAACTTCCATCAACGTGGTTACACAAACACTTCAAAAGCATCAACACGAATGGCACTAAAGTAATATTTAAAACATTGTTACCACGCAAACACAGGGTGAAACGAACAAAGCAAACATGATATACCTGCTATTTCCACTAAAATAAATCGCAGTAGCAAAATGCAAACACTATTTGTTGTTTTATCAGTATTCGAGCACTCTGTCTGGATTATCTCAATATTTTGATAGGTGTTGGAGGACAATTGTAACGTTTGAATGAACATGGAGTAGCGTGGTTCATACTCCATGTTTCTGGCCTCCTCCAGTTAGTGGAAAAGACCAGGGCCAAAGTCGGACGTATAATAAAGATGCAACATTATACGATTTATAACTAATATCACTGCGGAATTTATGCATTTTCCTATGTAACAGGTTCAGGTCAGTTTAGCCGTGACCACGAGCCATGCAGCTGGTTCGAAATATCTGCAATTAGAAAGCTTTAATCGTGAGTACACAGTATACAGTAAAAAGAAGCAGAATTAATTAAAAAACGAAAGCCACATAAGCTGTTTCTTTTCTTACTATTCCACTGTACAGAGAAACGGATGTTTGAAGTTATCCATTTAAACACGATTTAATGATTCAATAAAATCACTTGAGCTAACAAAGAGGTCATGTTTGTTGCCCTTAATGTATCCTTTATGATTCAATAAAACATCTCAAGCCACATCGAATGAACGTTTCGTACTTCATAATGGCACACAACACTATGATAGCAGATTTGATACTAATCCAATTATGGTCGAGTGGGTAAATAAAACTTGGATAAAATTATTTTGAGGCTACTGTCGTCTCTTTTTGTATCAATAAATTACTTTCTAATATCAATAAAATTGCTCCAAACACAAAAGAGTACATGAAAGTGCATGACAGTGCCCTACAATTACTTTATGTGGAATATGAAGTATTTGTTGTGTTGTCAAAATTGTTGTGATCATCAGACACGTAAGGACGTTATATATTCACAAACAAATTAAATCCTATTTTTGCTACTTGAAATTAAGTAGCAGTTTAAGTCCTCGTTACCTCATATATAAAATAGAACTAGGTTCCATTATTCCATTAAAATATACGTTACTAGCAGTAACAGGCTATTGATTAATACCCAGCCTCTCACACGGGAACACGAGTAACAAAACCTTAGTGCACATTTCTAATTATTCGAAGTTATATCGCGTTTAAGGAGTTACCACCCGGTTTGACGACGAAGAAACACGTCATAAAAACATACAGGCCTAAGAATTTTGCATAAATTTTTGAAAAGTGTGTTAAGTGTACCAACTTTCTTACTTTTTCGTAATGGATTGATGAAATATGTTTTTAAATTATCCGGTAGCACTCGAAACCTTATCCATACGAGTCGACAATATTGTCTTTTATACATATAAACTTTGTGAATATCTAAGTGACAACGTAAATACAGCTCATCGGTTTTGTTATATAAGAGCAGCAAACGAGCATGCAAACTACTTGATGTTAAGTAGTCGCAGCCCATAGACATCCACGTACAATCTACAAACGACCGAATTCCCATCTGAGCTCGAATATAGATGCGTTGCTACTCCTGAGGTCTAAGATAGTTGCCTCGCTTAAAGTGTGGCCGGCAATCGCACTTCTCCAACCGAAACACAAGTAATGCTTTACGGCGGATTATGAAGGTGGCGATGGTACCTCCCCGGTCGATCTATAGATCTCCCACGTTTAAAACCCGTGTTGAGCGCTCTGTTGACTAAGGTTACACAAGAAAAAAAAGCCCGCGGCCTATCTTTTCTCGTTCTTGTTGAGTTGCTTGTCCATCAATGGATCATGATACAGTGGATATGGTGCACGAAACCTGTTTACAGTATGGACGTGCAAACAGGAGTTTTCGTCCATTCAACATCGATTTTTACGGCAACAACGCACGAGATGCAATCAACATGGTATTGTTGGATTTGTGGAACAATAGACAGTTATTAAATGCAATTAATTCGTATACAATACGCCTCCCTTATACACAAAAATCATGGACGATATTCCAAAATGAACATTGCTACCGGACGCAACAGCGCAAGTTGTTAATAAAGATTTGTATATTTATTTTTATTGCATCAGAACAGTAACAAACAGGCATACAGGCCAGTTGATGTTAAGTGGTCACTGCAGCCCATTGACATCCACATGCAACTTTAAACTATAGTCTATCTGAGATCGTACGTAGGTGCATTATTACAGCTGAAACAAAGCTCCACTTCTAAGTAGGCGGCAACAATAGCCGTCCATTGGAAACATAAAGATTTACTTTACAGAGGATTATGAGGGAGAGGGGGTAATAGCTCTTACAAACTATAGTCCTCCCACCTAACTCTAAATATGAATATGAGATTGGTTGACAGTCTTATATAATGTTTTTTAAATATACAAAACAGTAAATAATAGACTAGCGACCTGGCCCAGCTTCGTTGAGATAATAGTTTATATTTAATTACATTATTTTTCTTTCATACACGTATGCAGTCAATTACCCAGTTGCAAAAATTAACAATTACAAACATCTATGTCGAACGATGACTGAATTGCTATATTGAATTATCTATTTAATTTCCCGCTCAATTTCCATAAATAAACTTAACTTATTATGCACCAAAACCTTCCTCAGGAATCACTCGAAAATTGCGAGAAAATCCCTCCAGTATTTTTGAGTTTATCATGAACACACTGTGACGGGAGACATTGTTTTATAATATTTATATATTAGTAATGTTCATTATTGACCGCTAAAAGTAAGTAGTACTACAATTATAGTTTTCTCCATTATCGAAGTAAATAAAACATGATTTCTACGAAGTTTAAAAAAGGGATAACGCAAAAATACTACTAACAAGTACGGTAGTTTTACAAACTTCAACAACTTCAATCAAAAATAAATAAATAAGAAGTACTCGTAGTCATCCCGTTGGTAGCTCTGAATACTTCATACCTATTAAGTTTCGGTTGGCGAGTTGAATGCGAAGCTTTTAGGTATAATATTTACAAACCTATCATGGAAGACCTTAAAGTAATTATAATAAAAGCTTAAGTTAAATTATCTTAAGGGAGCCCTTGCCCATGCGGCATGGTGCTAACCAGCCTTCTTGTCACCAGCAACATCGTTCAATCGTTGAAATCAAACACTAACACGCAGATCACTAGGCTCACGGACCAAAGGGTTCGAAGCCAAGTGAAACAAATATGGATTGTTCTCATTGAATTATTGATTACATAGTAGCAAAGTGTACACATTACAAAAAATCTTCTAATATTCCGAGCATAATTTGATTTTCAATTACTTCCAGGTATTCATGTCAGGGTATAAAAAAAGAATAATCCCCGCACTACTAGAAGTGCATACATTTACTAAGGAATAAATAAGTAAATTAATAATTATAAACATCATCAGAATACATCAAATTAAAATAATTTCATTGAAAATAAAACGCAGGTTACGAAATATATGTATTTTATGGAATATTCAGGCAGACGTTTTTCTCGAACCAAATTCAAAAATATATGTATATACATACACATACGTACATCACAATGTAATGGATAGATATAAATTTATTTCTTACTTCATTCACTTGAGCTTAAATTTTTGGAGATTTTCAGATTTTCTAATAACACAAAGTCCTCATTTACTAAGACCCACAACATATAATTTGACATCACTTCTTATATTTATAGACTGATTGAAATGAAACGAAAACTCATTGTTACGTAAAGCTTAATATAATACAGTAGTGAAAACGCACCGATATATGTTAAATCGTTTCTACAATTTTATGCGCGAAAGCACAGACAAACATAAATAGAAAAATTCTATCTACTACCATTTGGGTTCTATTACGAAAGTAAAGTTATGTACGGTTAGCGATAAGTTACAATATTATTATTTATATAGATACATAGAATAAAATGAAAACAAAACTGATAATATCCACGATACTCACGTCTAGATCAAACGCTCTCAAGAGTTGCTAAGACACAGGACGCTCTCATTTAAAAATGGAGATTTTAAAACTTTCCATCAATAGAAAGTTTCACTCAAGTGAAGAATGGACGCATTCATCTCATATAGGTCACATGCAGTAAATCTATTGCTGAGATATATTGCAAGTGCTCGCTTCTAGTGTGTCGAGATAGACGACCACGAGAGGTACGTAAGGGAAGTGGGTGTATTGAAAAATTCACGCCGAGCGGGTGAGCACGTCTTCTCCACCGATACTGAAATGATTCGTACTCTACGAAATCTAAGCACGTTTGGCTGACTCTACTGATACCTGTGCTGACATTAAACATATAATAATTAAATATAAAACATATTTATAAGATAATATATTAATAAGTTATTACATATTTTTGGAAATCCATGTTTGGGTAAAACTACACTGAAACTTAACCGCATGTATGTGATCGTCGTGAATGGTGATCAAAAACGTAATATAAACTTTTGTAAAGTGAATCAGTAATATAAGTCGACAGTTAATTATTGAAGTCGTTGTTTTAGTAGAAAACTGACTTGCTGATCATTTGATGTTAAATAGTCTCTGCAACCCATTATCTACATCCAACATCAAGCAAGAACAAGGCCTTGTCTGATGTGCATACTCCCGAAGGCTGGCATGGTCGACTCGCTTTTAAGTCGGTGACCGCACCTTTCTAACCGAATCACAAGTTTTATTTTAGGCGGATTGCGAATGCCTCGTTCGTACGTCCCCAGTCGTACTGTTGTTATACATCTTGCATACATAAGATCAAAATATGCACCACCTAAGTAGGTGCAAAATATGCACCACCTACTTAGGTGATGCATATTTTGATCGTGTACATGTGTACTGTGTAAAAACGTGTAGTAGTTTTATGTGGGATACGTTCTTTAAAATAAGCTTATCTATCCGCACCGGCAGTGCATTCCACTCTTTTGCTTTGTGAATATGATTCGTAAAAAAGGACGATACAATATCATACGTGACTTTGAGTAAAACAAAATCTACACGTATTCCTATGTTTCATTAAGCCGTGACAACACAGATGTTGTTATTTTATTCAGCCGTGGGCCAAAGCGGGTATAAGATTCTATCCAATGCTCAGCTTGCGCACAACACAATATATTTGTTGATATTTAGGTGTTTTTGTTACAAAATAAAGTATTTAGAATACGGAAAAATAATATAGCGTATTTTATTGAGTTTAAAACGGTTTCAATGGAAAAGGAAAAAAATGTTGCCAACCTAATGTAAACATAAAATTCAGTGCAAACAATAAACGAGGTTGCGTTCTCAATTACTAACGGTATTCATACAAACTTTCAAAATATTTTACTCCCTTATTGGTAGAATTTACAAAATTATTTCCTTGGTGCTATTCTAGATTAGTTGTAGTAGCAGTTTCGGATGTGCGATATGCTCTGGGTCTCTCAATCACCCTAATTTTTAATATATTTGCATTAATTTACTGAATTTTCTCATTCAACATGTATTTACCATATCGCGATGTAATTTATAAAGAACAGAGAAAATATAAAATATTTATTTAAAATGGCATTCCTTTAATTTTTGTTTTCATACTAGTTGTGT
Source organism: Phocides pigmalion okeechobee (assembly GCA_018251015.1). Lineage (NCBI taxonomy): Eukaryota > Metazoa > Arthropoda > Insecta > Lepidoptera > Hesperiidae > Phocides > Phocides pigmalion. The sequence goes on along the minus strand of DWON01005230.1, from coordinate 4,935 downwards.
GTCAATAATACAGCCGCGTTGAAAACTTTATAAGGCAAACAATCCATCTTTGTTTTCTCGCATATTTTCTTACCTAATCTTGGTATGGAAATTGCCCTGCTCCTAAGGTTTAATCCACTCGTAACGTAATGTTACATATTATCCTCAATAAATGGCCTACATGCAAGACTTTAAATATCGACGGGTTCTTTCAAAGAAATCGCGCGTTCAAGCCAATAGTCGCATCCACTTTTAAACAGTCGCTGCGATTTTACTGTATTAGTATCTAACAGTAACTCTTCAACTTTTTAACAGTCTCTTAAAATTTTAGAATAGAATATACATAGATACATACAAACATAAAATCCTGGAATAGAAACGTTTAACCAAATCTTATTCTAGAGTTAATTATGGTCGCTGTAAGCTTCTGTAAAATACACAGTGAATACTAAGTCTAACTGATTAAAAAGACTAACACACCAAAACGTTGCCGGAATTATTGTCCTGACAGTTGCCTTTTGTTCCTAAGTCTAAAGTAGAACAACTTCAAACCGCAAACAAGTTTAACTTGAAATAACGTCAGCTATCAAGGCTGCTACGTGCGTTCAGGGTTTTGGTAACTTTAACAAACTAGTTTTAGCGCTACACGGTTTTCTTGTTGTTTATTTTACGAACCAATTACGCGTTAAACGTCATCGCACACAAAAATAAAATAAAATCGTAAACTTTAGACTTAGTTCAGCAAAAACAAAGTTTTAAAGATGGGAGAATTATAGTTCGACCGAGGAGGTGCCACCGTAAAGCATTATTTTTGTTTTGATTGGAGAATTGCCGGCTAATAATAACTTTAAGGCGACCATCTTAGTCCTCAATAGTAGCAACGTATCTATGTTCGAGCTCAGATAGGATTTCCGTCGTGTTTGGTTGTACGTGTCTATGGGCTGCGACTACTTAACATCAGGTGGTTTGATGCTCGATTGCTACTCTTCTCACATAAAAAATCTAGAAATATGTGGACACATTCTAAATTGAAAAACGAAATTATTTTACAAAAATGTCGGCGTACTAGAGGAGGCTTCAACAATATTTGCAAATACCAGCGGATAAAAGAACACGAGCGTACATACACAGCGTATGGTTCCGTTGTTCAGCTCTATTCTGTTAGGTTGGCACTTTTTGTACTAAACACAAAACGCACAATAAAGGTAGGATCTAGTCGTTTTTGCATGGATCTATTCGCCACACCTGGAGGACTGTATGATCGATTGTTAATACAATTTCAAAGAAAATATTACAAATATATCCGGTGAACTTTTGTCTACTCGCCACTTACATTATGTTTTGTTAAGTAGTAGAACGATACTTCGACAGGGGAAAGTAACTGCTACCGCGGGCCTCACAACCCACTGATGCAAATATTGTATTCGCTTGAAGAGGTACGGTAGCGGGATTCACTTTAAAACAAGACAACGGACAACCTTAATTCTCTGCTGTAGCTACGCATCTGCGTACGATGTCAAATCCATTTCGGATGAAAGTCATCTTCAGTTCTATTCGAAATTGTGTGTGAAAGTTCGTGGATTACAGAGACTACTTAACATCAGATGGTCTGGTTGCTGGTTACCCAGATGTGACTTGGGTCCTGTTTGAGTTGTCCACAGTTTGCTTATAGAGAATACTAAACATTAAGCGGTCTACATGGTCATTTACCATTACTTTCATATAAAAAAGTAAATGTCACTAGAGTAATGTATAGTTTAAAAACGCAATCAAATGAATGCGAACAATAAGATGTAATAGTCATTGATATCTACCAGAAGCCATTTATAGTCCGCAACAATTGTATCACAAAATACTGTAATCAATTACTGGTATTTGTAATAAATCAAATTAATCGTATCAGTCGTTATAAACGGCCGGATTTGTTTAGAAACAGATCGGCGATACATCGCACGGCCGTGACATGTTTACACATAATGTAATTAAAATATATCCACGACTAGTTTATACTTGCGATTTCGTATGCAATGTTTGTTATATTAACAACACACCACGTGCCTCATTTTTCTATAAGAACACACATAGCTGAACGTGCAGCGCTATATAATATAAAATTATAATATATAAAAGTTAATTAAAATATCGTGATATTTTATTTTAGACTAGCTGTACTCTGCGCGCGTTGCTACGCCAGCAATTAAAATAAATTTGATGGAAAGACATTACACAAAAATTCAATTCATTTTATTGATTTTCATTTCAAAAAAATCGCCTTTCGTTTCAATTCAAATCAGCATGAACTGTCACGGCAATATATGAAATTCATTGGAATGACAGTGGTGCCATCTGACGAAAATTGATCGTTTCAACTCAGAAACCTTCGTGGGCTCATGCACAATGACTTTGCTAAAGATCATCGCATGATCAAATGCATAGTTTACGATTCTATAAAGGACATACAGACAAACATTCGTTTTTACATATTAAGATAAGTGCGAACCATCTAAGAAGTAAAAGAAAAAAATATTGATCCAAATCTATGGTCACATACATTAGATTTTGTATAATGCGCGCACAACGGTAGACTTTTATCGTTTTATCTTTAGAAATAATAAAATTGTAACTGTACGTAAAAGTTATATGAGAAAACTATTATACGGGTATTTTGAACGCAACAGAATCCGAAACAATTTGTGCGCTCTAATCTCTGAAACGGCTTAACAGATTAGTCAGATTGATCAGAGCGCTTTTCATTGAAGTATTGCAATGAGTTTCATTTAAAATTTCACGTTCGCTTCATTTCAATCGGCCTATAAATAAGTTATGTTAAATTAAAACTTGCTGGTGGGGACTTACGAGTAAGTGTCAGTTGTTATTCACACGACCGGCAATTAAATAGTGTCTTATTTCTGTCACTCATTACTTTCTGTTTTATTATGAATCCAAAACAAATATGCAAAGGGTTCGATTTCCATTTAAATGATTTATTCAGACTTCAGTCCTCGGTGTTTGTGTATTTTTCTTTGTATGCGTCCATGGTATCTTCGATACATTGGATCCTAGGTTGAAGCTATTATTGTCGAAAATGTAATATTTTTAGTAATAGTAAAAAGGTCTTTGTATATTTACTTTTAAAATAAATAATGCATGTGGTCACGTCTATATTTCCAAAATCATTACAACTCAGAACATTATTTTAATTTTAAACTGAAAAACCTTTACAATCTATTAGTATTAGTGATCTGACAAGCCAAACTTACGTTTTCTATCTTTTTTAAAATCCTCTTTACTTTTGTTCTTTCCAGCCAAACCGCAACTTTGGTTGACTAACATTCCAAATATTATAAATTTTTACAATATATTAGTAAATTATTTATTAAAATATTATAAAGTTAATAATCAGTACTTATGTAGCTTAGGTAACGCTTGCAGAAATGCCATCTCCACATTACTACATATAATCTTAGAGCGAGCAAAACACATTTCTAGGGTTTGCAGAACTTATGCAAGGTCAGGGGTAGAGAGCAACAGCACCCGGACAGCGTCGCGCGCCGCGCCAGCATCATGCTTGCAAAAATTTCCCTTTAAAATAAAGCCGCTCGGTGGGAGATTTGGCGCCAAAAATAGGCAAATTTAAAGAAGTTGACATTTTTATTTGATTAATATTACAAGCAAACAATTCTATAGGATTTGTAAACTGTAATGTAATAGAGTCAATGTTTCTGATTCATTATGCAATATAACGGGTACTCACGATTAACGATTTTTGATTTTTAATTGCCGATATTTCGAACCAGTTGCATGGCTCGTGGTCACGGCGATACTGCGGTGGCGGGGGGTAAACTATTTTAGAAGTTAAGTTTAGAAGCCGACGAAGTGTCGCTACTGTGTCTTCTACTAGCAATACTCTTGGCTATAATCGCAGTCAAATCTGCACGCAACTAGGCCTCAACAGTAACGCGCTTCAGTTCGGCAAGCCACCGGGGAAAGGGAAACATTAGGACCAAACCAGGATGAGGATTCAGGAGCGGTCAATAAAAACTTGCTTTGGTGCCCATGTTAACTTAGCAACTATTTTATTTTTAATATAATCGAAAGCAATACATTAAGTCAAAAAGAATCCATAAACTTTTAAAATAAAGAAAATTAAAATGAAATAAAAAAAGTTTATATATAAATGTGCAGGTCTGCACAATGAAGTTCACCTTCTTGAGAATAGCATGTCGTTCAATTAGGCTCCCCATCCCGAATCCGCTACGTCTATAGCTGAATACTTTCGACTTAAGTGTTTGGAAATATCGTCTACTATCTTTTACCACCAGATCAAATCTTGGTGTAGGCCGTAAGAAAGAAATCGTTTCTATTTGAGCAGTCCTTTTTGAAAATCTCTTAGAAAAAAAAAGTTGCTATAGTGGAGGCGTCCTCTCGGGACAGTTAACGTAGCAATATTCAAGAGATCTAAAAGACTGTGGGTTTCCCTAAGATATACTTCAGATTCCTAATCCCTACCCGTGATTTTGATGTCTTTAATTTTTTTTCAGCATTTTCTGTAGTAATGTTATTATGTCATGTATGTCATCATCTGATCAAGATTGAGTTTGGGAAATTTATATCCCACTTGAAGTCACTAGTAGCCTTTACTGTTTTCGCAATCTGAGCTAATAGAATTGTACGACTCTGACGTGCTACAACGTAGTCGTCTTAAAACACCAAAATCCTTACACCTTCAGCACGAACTATTTCTGCAACCGCAATTTGACACCGATGAGAAGATCTGCGGAGTCGAAGATATGCCAAAAATGAAAGCCATTATTTGTTATATCTCTAAATCGTATATTACTCGGGGGTACTGTATGTGTACTTTTGCAATTAGTATGTCGAAAGGTGGTAGAGCCGTTAGACCTCGCCCGGGGCGGTACCACCGCCACCCTCATAACCCGCCGTAAAGCAACATGT
>DWON01005229.1:0-15154 GCA_018251015.1 Phocides pigmalion okeechobee | reverse complement strand
CATCACATGATCAAATGCATAGTTTACGATTCTATAAAGGACATACAGACAAACATTCATTTTTATATATAAGAAGAAAAAGATATATTCACAAAAGTATTATCACGCACCAATCAAATCACTCTTCAGAATAGTAATACGATTATTTGTGGAGGGACAATAAAATAGCAATGCTAATTTGAATCTGCGGTCCTAATCTTTCTTCCTCTTATTTGTATCACGTAGCAAACGTCATTTGTTCTTGAGGTTAATAAACAAACGCCTTTGACATAGAGATGGGCGTTATTAAACACAGCATAATAGAGCAAGACAGTTCACGAATATAGAAGTATTCAAATGATTCTCTTTGTTCACGTCAACTTTGGATTAGAATTATTTTTTATTCCGAGCTGATCATTAGTGGCATTACGCTCAGGAGAGTACCTACAACTGATGAAATACGTTTTCGTTTGTGACGTTTGTTTCAAAAAAGAATCTGCGTGGGTACAGTCCGCGTGCATTTCCGTACATAGCTTTCAAATTTCCAATTGTTTCAAAAGATTACTGAAACAGATATTTTTGTAGCCAAAAATATCTTTTATCATTGCGTTCCCTACAAAGCTCTCATTCTCATTTTGCATGTCTTCGTGTATCTACGAATGGGTTAAAATTTAAAAAAATACTGCAAATCAAAACAAGCAACTATCAAAAGCAGTTCACGATACATCAAAATTCAATTCTTTACACGTCTTTTATCGAAAACATTACTTATTACTTTAAAATCCACATTGGTATTATTCTCGATCATAATACCCAAAAATAATTAATATTCTGCGCCAATGTAGCGACGCAATCTATAAGCACTATATTTTTTTATTCTAGGATTTTCTTGGTATTGTAAGCATGGTATTATATTGAATCCAAAGGGCCTTATTTGTTGTCAAATCGGTTCCAAATTTCGATTGTTATGAAATAAATTCTATACTCATACCTATTTTTAACATCCGAGCTTACGCATGTTACTTGTTTTTCTATTGTATTAAATTCTACATTTCTTGACTATGTATGTAGATATATCCTATATAGATCAAGTACAATTATTTTATTAAACTAACGTAAACATAACATGCATAACCTTAAAAATAATTGCGATAAAAGTTTAATCTAATCAATTAAAAGGGAGTATGTGCCCATGTACGGTTCTAAGAAATCTGACCGATTTCATGCGCTGAATAGCGATCGTAATTATCTACGCAAGATATGAACTAGCTCTCTTCTCACCAGCAGTGTCGGACTAATTGTTTGAAACATGTTTTTCATTCGGTCTCTACGAATAAAACCACAAATATATTTTTATATAACTATGTATATAAGTATATTTCGTATAAATAACTTACAGATATTACAAAAAATAAACAACACGTACGTATTTTCACACAGGTCGTATAAAATTTAAAGACAATTATCCGCCTATGTCTGTTGCATGACATACTCATTAAATGAAACAGCGTAATATCAGACATTTCAACTTCTTTATTCGAACCAAATGGCTATTTAAAGCTGGTGTTTTCATAATTGAATAGGTAATTATATGTAATAGGTAGTCAGTCATAAGGCATATGAGCGTAAAATTAATGTTAAGAAACTTCGAAGCGATCGATACCGAGAAAATTTGTTTACAAAACAAAATGGCGGATTTACATTTAAGGCCATTTACATACGATTTGTTGCGAAACATCCGAATAATTTTGCGAAGGAAACGCGAAAGTTCCTTTAAATTAATTACGGGCCACGATTCATTTGTTGTGGAGAAGTTGCGGTTTACCGCTATTGGGTAATTATTGAATTTGCGTTGCGTCGAAGTTTTAGATTATTTGCGTAGTCTCTTTTGTGGTACGGTATAATTTTGTATTATTTACTACGACCTACAGAACAAGTCTTCTGTGAAATCAGCTACTAATAAAGACTGATACCAAGACCAAAATAACGAATGTTAATGACAGACTGTTATAATTATTATACACTATTATTGACTATTAATTTATATGTGTTAAAAGTAAAAGCTAGCGAAAGTGCAAGACACCAGTAGGCAGACAAAATTCATGTGACTTTTTTATTGTGATAGAGTAAGAAACGGGCATTCAGGCCACCTGATGTTAAGTGGTCACTGCCGCCAATGGACAACCACGTCCAATCTCAAAGAGAACAGAAGTTCTATTTAAGGGTGGACGCGGATGCGTTCACTCTTGATGACTAAGATGGTCGCCTCCAATAATGTGTATCCAGCAAGCACACCTCCCCAACCGAAACACAATATATGAAGAACATGTTGCTTTACGGCGGGTTATGAGCGTGGCGGTGGAACCGCCCCGGGCGAGCTCTAACCGCTCTACCACCTTTAAAACACTGTAGACTAACCTACAGATAAATTTTACATGTACCTATTTCATTCGCGTATTGTATATAGGAATGGTTGTATAGGAAAATGCTGTCAGAAGATATTGATGCTGACTATTTTGTTATTTATTTTAATGTGTATTTTACAAAACAAATGCCTATTACATGAAAAAAAGAAAATAAAACTTTTAATTTATTTTCATTTCAAGATTAATACTTATATATCATAATTTAATGCGTATAAATCCAAAATAAATACCCACGGAACTACGTTGTATCAATACAAAAGGAGATAAAATACCAATGTATACCTCAATCACTTTAATGTAGTTAAAATGCTAATGTTCAATTTCATACATAATCCAATAGTTTCAAGCTGAATGATCAAGGCGTGAAAGTGAACGTGACTTGCTTGTGAACTTGGAACACTAATCTGCCTGTTGCATATTCACGGGAAGGTTGTGTCGGGAACACCGCGCTCCGCTGAGTAGCTTCCACTTCACATTATTTAAAAAATATCGTTTCTTATTTTGTAACATATATTACCAGAGTTTGAATAGAAAATCGATGTTTACTGTAAACGCTTAACCTAAACTATCTACTGTGAGTCCGCACCAAAAAACTGTCAAATACGAAATACAGTTATATTAATAGAATGATAGAATGTTTATTACAAAACAAGAAATTCGATAGAATTTTGTAAAAAACAAATCAGAATACAAACATGTTCCCAAGGAAATTTTACGGAGATAGAATTTTATATATCTTTTACGAATGAATAATTAAAAAATACATAAATAATGCTTAAAGCTAGTGTATGGTAGTCAATATTATGAGTCATATACTAAAACATTATTTAGACCATTTAGCGCTAGTGCAATATGAAAAAGGCTTTTACGTATGTTCCTGCTTACCTTACTTAAAAAATCTTCAAAGAAGGTTTAATAATTAATGTTCAAAGTTCGAAGATGATAACGATGAATACCTACTGCTTTTAGAAATCGTTTAATAAAATACTTTTCTTTGAGCTGACAAATGAGCTTAGCAAACAACCCTTATCATACAAAAGTTAAATTGCTTTCTTTTCTAACACCTTCCCAGTGCTTGTTGAACTTTGTAAGGTCTATTTTTAAATGTCTATCATCTTTCTGACACAATAATCGCTTATATCGATATATAAATATATACGAGACCCCTGACCTTTGCGAAAAATACTAGTAAAGCTGGCTTTGTTCGATCGTGACAATACATCAACCATGAAACGAACGAGAAAATACGAATTTCGTCCAAGTGCCTAAGTACACATACAAAATATTATAACTACAGAACAAACTTGTTTTAAACTATCTGCTGAGAAGGAACCCTAAGTGCTGACTAGAGTTTGTAGCTCAAACTACCCACTTTTAAGGTGGGAGAACCATACTTCATAAAGCATTACCTATGTTTCGGATGGAGAGGTGCGGTTGCTGGCTACATTTTGAAGCGTGGCGTCCATCTTAGTCCTCAGGAGTAGCAACGTATCTACGTTCGAGCTCGGATAAGATTTCACTCATATTTGTGGATGTCTATGGGCTACGACTACGTAACATCAAGTTGTATGCTCGTTTGCTACTCCTCTCACTTAAAAAAACCCAGGACAAATATTATTATACATGAATAGATATTATAAGCACGAGTATTAGCTTTATTTTAAAAAGTCCACGTGATGGTAAGTGGATACCCCCTACGGACGTCTGTAACAAAGTCGAGAACCAGATGTCAATCAGGTGGGTCGCTGCTCCTAAAGAGCAACCATCTTAGGCTACTTCATATACACAATTACACGTTATAAATGATACTGCAACCGCACCTTTCCAAAACGCAGAGATTTGCGCCCGAAATGAGCGCATCTTATTCAGAATAGGTTTTGTGTGTGGGTGTTAACATTAATTACATATTTAAATATATATTTAGGTGTAAAAACAAAATAATATCTGTTTTATACGTATTCAGAAATTGGTTGTCTAATTACCACAGTACATGCTCTGCATAATTTGGAATCACTTTAAGGGTGTGGACAAAATAATTTCTACTTACTGATGTAATATTATCGCATTTAATGTTGTGTACACTTTACAAAAACGTTCTCACTCTTGAACTTTGTTTTTCTCAGAAAGGCTTGAAACATATTTCTAGCTAGCTATATTAACACGGCTTCCTAATCGCTCAAAGATATTAAAGATTTTCTTTGAACTTAGCCAACAAAACTTTTTATATTGATTGCTTAATACAAATAAGTACACTACAACATAAATTCTAAACTACTTATCAGAAAACGGATAATGTCTATATGAAATGCCGGTATTATTTATTGTTAATCAAACACAACCTTTTTATATTTGAAGAACAAATAGACTGGGTGTTTTTGGGTTTAAAACTCAATCAATCAAATTATATAATAGAATAAACAGAAAACTAAAAATATATACTTTAAAAGAGTAACAGAATTTCTAAAAATACTAACTTACCAGCAAACTGAAGACTTAAAACTTAAACTTAATAAGTGTGCAATTACAATTATGATATTAAATACAACTTTATAAATATGTGTGTGTGTACATATGTATATGTATCTTTATCTGTGTATATATTTAAATTATATATTTATGTGTTGTTATATATATGGGATTTATGTATTATGTATATCTAAAATCACTTTTCTTAATCTCATTTAATTACTTTATCTTTGTATTAATAATATTTATATAAGAAGAGGGGACTTTCCTAACACAGGTTTTATAAACTTAGCAGGGAAGATCCCACAACTTGTCAATATTGCTAAGTTTGTAAAAATAAAATATTTTTAATTTTTTTTTTATTTGAACTTTATGATGATGAAATCTTTAAATAAGATATTTTTATGCGCAGATTCTGAAAGATATAATGTTACTTAACTACCAGTCAAATTTGAAATACTATTACTTAAAAGGACGATTATTTTAACTAAAAAAATATTTTTGTTAATTATTCCGTTCCAAGAAAAAATATTTCTATAATGAGCCCAGAGGTACTGGCAGCCCGTATATAAGATTTCAGATTGATTAAATCAATAGATTTTTAAGTAAAAATTTGCAAGAAATTCATAAAAGGACAAAGTTTCGCCATCATATAATAGTAGGTATACTAACTGTTAGTTTTGTATAAAACAGTCATTAGACAAATGTTAGTGTAAGTATGTAGGCGTATCAATAAATAAATACCAATAAGTCACATAACTAATAACAGGAAAAGCCTGCGGTGGATTTCCTCGTAAAATGTCAATGTCTAAAATTCATCTGAAAACTCCTGTGATATCAGTTACCATTTATCCATTTATAGAAATAATACGAAAATGTCAAATAATTACACAAAAAACAATGTCTACAACTTCTTATACTTTGCCTTAAACAGTAAGACGTATATATGTGACGAATTTTTATTCTATTTATTAAAAAAATGTGAATTTGACCTTAATCTATCGTGCGTTATACGTTAAGAAAGAGGATACTATAAAGACTGTGTGTTTTAAAAGTATAAAATAAAAATAATATTTGCTATCAAAAAGTTGCTTCTCATTTAGACCCAATCCACATATATTTACATTCTCTACAATAGCCCCTACCTAATTTCGTATATATTGTATATATTGTGAATGCGGAATACACACACAAACACTCTTTCAAAAACAGAAATATAAATCCATCATTTAATTTTTTTGCCCAGGATTCAAAGCCGGAACCCTCTGTTGCAAACGGATATAGAGACCGCTTCGTCACGCAGTGGTTTTACTACTTAAAATTCTGTGCTGGTTGTAGTGGGAGAATTATTTAAATTCTTCGATCCAAATGAACTTTCTGTTTAAACTTTGTTTTGTTTTCGGAAATTCTATGTTTAGACTGATCAGAACTACTAAATCGCATTATTTGCTTTTCAATTTGTATATTGTACAATTTAACTGAATTTGGTATATTAACTATCTGAATAAATTGTCGTGGAAAACAATAAATTGTTTCTTGAGGTGTTTTGGAAACGTATTTAGATATTTTAATGTCATACTCAACTTTAAAGGCCAAGTATATTGTTTTTTGTGTTTTGAAAATAATTACAATTCATCTGAGAAATAAGTTAAAATGTCTTATGTTATCGTTAAAAATACCAATTTTGAACCAATAATAATTATTTCCTTAATTGGTAGAACCTAGTTGCTAGTACCTGAATTAAAGTTTAGCCAGGGACGTTCCACCACCCCGGTGATTTCATATCAAACTTCGACACTGTTTGAGCTGCAGAAAACATTTATTATCAGGTGACCTGCACGCTTGTTTGCTGTTTCTAACACTCAATAAATACTAAATTTCTTCGTTACTTAAGTCTCTTAATATAACTTAATAGATTAGCGCGAAAATAATTTTTCATAATAAGATCTAACTTTAACAGTAATCGGTCATAAAGTCCATTTATCCGCGCCAAGTTTGATCAGTCCTAATTACAATTACCAATTTATTGCCGAAAACTTTTACTGAACAGAATTATTTCGTGCCACGTTTTTCGGAGGACAGACTAAGGTAACATGATGAATCGTCGGCGAAACCAATTTTTAAAATTGCCTGCGTAAAGGGTGCACGCGGATAATAATGGAGTAACGTGGCGCGAAGGGTGGTTGCGGGAGTCTTAATTGACGCGATGCTTTTGTACTGAATGATTCGTAATATATAGATTATTCTTAACCAAATGATATAAACTATTTTAATATTTATCATCTTAAGTAATCTTAGTTTCTACTGATAGAATTTAAAATTTAATAAAATTCTTTATGACTGTCTACGATCTTGGTACAAACGAAATAAAAATGGGAATATTCACAATACTATATTCTACGGTTCGTAGACTTGCTACGCGTGCTACGTGTTAGAAAAGTGAAGGCATAACAATTATTATTACTTTAGTTTCTTTACCGTAGTACTAATTTTGCCGGTGCTACAACGTTCAATCAGGGCCCATTATTACAAAGTAGAATGCATTGTTTTCCCTAATGGATCGTAACGATCCTCGTGTCCGCCCCTTCTAATGTGATCCATAGACAATATATTATTGAACTGACATGGTCTGTATTCCCACCCCCTAGTTTAACCGACTGGCGTAATACTTATAAATTCATGAGACTGTTTCTTTGTTCCGCTTACACGGCTAATCACGTCAACAATTGGCTATTAACTTAAGTTGTTGAATTACGACGTTGAAAGGGCTGCGGTTGTTCTGATGCAAATACTGAAATGTAATCTAAGTACGGAACTACTTATACTTATAATATTTATTATGTAAAAAGTAGTAGAAAATCGTGCTTAGAAACTTATGTTAAACAGGATTGAAGCCGTATCTGAGGTTGTACGTAAATGCATTGCACCTCCTGAAGGTTAAGATGGTCGCTTCGATTCTAAGTATAGCCGACAGCCGCTTCTGCAAACGAAAAACAAGTTGCTTCACAGAAAGTTAGAAGCCGGCGGCAACAAGTTCTTGGTCCAACTACAGTTTTACCATCTTGTATTGCGTGTATTTTATCTCTTGAATAAACAGGAAGATAGATTTGTTAAGCATATATATAATATGAGGTCGATGATATTGTTGTAAACTGGGTGGGCATACTTTTAAAGATTCGCTTTTCACATTAAAATTATATAAATAAAAAGACCAAGTCTAATGATAAAAATTGCTAATTATTAAAGTATTTTTAGTATTACGAATAAATACATTATTACTAGCACAAAAATGTGACGTTACAGAAGGATAAATTGAATTTTTAAAATGCTTTGGTTGAAGGCTGACACTATAAAAAATATATTTTTCACATAAATTCCAACGAAGTTGCGGTGCATCTGGTATATTAAATTAAAAGGTTCTCAGGTAAAAATTCACAAGACAATATACATAATATTCATATTGACGAAAACATAACAATATCCGTAAACATCGGAGCTGAATCATGATGAATAATAAATGACGGGCGGGATACAAAATGCCGAGCATGAATAATCTGTCAGTTTAAAGTGATATAGGATCGGAAATTGGGTGTGTCTCCATTGACGGCACGGGACCGGCAACGGCTCGACGACCCTATAACATTTGGATATACATTTGACTTGCCGTCACTAGCCAGCGGGTAAATATCCGACATTTATGTTGGATTCGACAGCACAAGTTGTTTGTTGAAAAGTTAGTTTGTTACATAAACACGTCGAGTCATCATATTAGAGTGTATAGTCTGATCTAATTATTACTTTAAAGTTTTAGAATCGTAACGGGATTCAAGAAATATGAAACAAGTAAAATGCTTTCATATATATTTCCTATATATATACTGTTTTTACGGACTAAAAATGTACAGAGTATAATTTCGTCAACTTGTTTTTAAACCGGGATTATCGGGTGGTGAATATAGCTTAGGACACTACAAACTTGCTAAAATGTGTTAGTATAAATTATGGTAATTTGAATTTAAGACTTTTAAGACTTAGAAGATAAAGAAAAACTTAAGTTTTTAAAATGTTCATAAGTTAAAGAGTTAAAAAACTTTAAAATTAAATATTCGTAACTATGCTTCACTTAGGCGTTAAGCTTTTTCAAAGTTGAACTCGGAAAAGCTTGAACGGTAAAACATTATCTTAACCAAATATAATATTACTATAAAAACATCAGTGTATAAGTTTAGTAGTCCCAAATAATAAAAAATCCGCTAGGCGCGTGTTGAGAATATGAAATTTTATTTTAGTAAGAACCCTTATTCTTGGGAATATTGATACATCCTTCTATTTATACGCTAAATGAATGCTTTGGGATGTGGTTTACATAAATAAATCTCTTGTTGGACAAAAACACCTCAAATTTATTATCAAATTATTAATAATAAAATGACACCACGTAAATAATACATTAATTATTAATAACGAACGATGCGAAGAATATTAATCATAATGATTAATATTCTCCTTAAAAGGTAAAATAAAATTAATTTCATTAGCAAGACAAAACTTACATTAACACTTACGCTAGGAAATCTTTTAAACTAACAAGTCCTAAGAAATTGGAATTTTTCAAACTTGTTTTAATGATTATATTTTTTATATGATAATTTTATTTTTATCAACTAGGAAATGAGTTCAACTAATAATAATAAGTTATCATTTCCGCTTAAGCACGATTCAAGAGTCATATCTAAAGTATGATCAACTGTAGATATGAGTCTGATACGTAGCTACTCCTGAGGACGAAGATGGCCTCTTCAGATACACGTAGTACAGTATACCCATTTCATGGATGAAGCGTTGGTTCTCAGGCGAGAATCGAGTTTATTTATTTTATGTGAGAATCGAGTTTATTTATTTTATGTGAGAAGAGTAGCAAACGAGTATGCAAACCACCTTATGTTATATAGTCGCATGCCATAGACATCCACGTACAATCACAAACACGACTGAAATCCTATCTTAGCTTGAACGTAGATACGTTGCTACTCGTGAGGACAAAGAAGGTCGCCTCGCTTCAATGTGTTGTCGGCAACCGCACCTCTCCAGACAAAACACAAATCATTTAATGCTTTACGGTGGATTATCATTATTTAATAAATATACAATATAATTGAAGTAACTTTGATTATATCTTTACCAACTACTAGTTTACAGACAAAGTAACATTCGAGATTGTATAAATGGATATAATATTTCATAACAACTAGGTAAAAGACGAATTGAGAATTTTATCCATCTTGATTGATTGATCTACAATATCTCAAGTAAGAAACTCATTTATACTGAAAACAATCGGTTTCGACGAATCAATATTCGAAAGGTTTAGAATCCACAAATTGCTCGACCCTATCATCAGTTATTTACTACAGCAACATGGAAACACCCTAAAGCTATTCATATGTAAAAATACAGACAAGATTCAGCGCACGCCTTGAGTGATCACTAGAATGTTTTACAACACAATATTCTCATATATTGCTAGTGTAAGTTTAGATTGGCAGTTATAAATAAGATCGTAAAGAACACCACTAAATGAACTAATCGATATTCGCATATTAATTGGATAAAGGTGAAACACATTATTATTCAAGGTTCTGATTTGGTATTACACGAAACACTTCCTGTTACCACAACTTGAATGAGTAAGACTATCTCTGCCATCTTCCGCAAGTAAATCGTCTACCCACCTCTTATGCGTTATTTAGTGGGCTATATCAGATTGTCTTCAATACGCATTGGACCAAGGGGGTGATGTGTGTTCAAGATTTCCTCCAATCATGGGGACAGGTCGATTAGTGATTAGCAATAAAAATAAGTGATTAAAGCCATGTAAGTAATGTCAAAATTTTATGTCACTTTCTACATACTTTATTACAATAAAGAGTTTATATGCATTTATTCGTTATTAAATTACACACAAGGAACTTTCTAATGACTTCATTAAGAGTTACTCTCCCAAAGGTAAAACACGAAAATTGGGCAGTTATAAATTTATTTATATTTTCTCAACTCCTTTAATTCATTTACATCATTGAAATAAACAGAAAAGTAGAAATAAATAAAAATTAGAAAAAATAATTAGTTCTATCAAAACTCTCTCTCTCTATCTTCACAAACTTGACATAATTCGTGTTAACGTGGCAATTTTTTTATATCAATCACGAAATCGTTAGGAATAAATCTCAAAACAGGTATGTTATGAAAATGACTTAAATACGATTATACATTTCACCTGGTAGTAAGTGATTAATAATGTTCAACACATCACAGAGATCTCGTTGCGTTTGCGTAACTAAACTGTTACAGCTACCCGACGTGACCGATGCGTTCTCGCCGTTAGATCCGGGTTTCCATTGCTCGTGACTCCCTGAAGAAACCGCATCGGTTAACGTTTAACATTCAAAAGTAAATTTCATTGATTTGGTTCCACAAAAAAGACTTTGTAACAAGTATTGATACACGGTCCAACCAAATGCTTCAAATAAATTTTGTACATATATTTTTCCTATAAGCAATAATGTTGGACAATGATTATTTTAGCTGGCAAGTGTATATAAAAATGCAATTCTTCATGGATGCAAGTTTTTCTTCACAATTGAAAAACGCCATTCTCTTTAGCTTATAAGTTAATAATTATATAAGTTTAGTAATTATATTGTTTATAAATAAATTACTGAACCCACAGATTATGTAGCGAAGTTTATTTAACATTAAATATTTTTATTTTAATAAGCATATGATAAGCGATTAAGATGAAATATAGACTCGATATAAAAAACTAATATAACTAACATAACTACATTTGAAACAATACTTTAATGTTATTCTATTTGAATACATTGTAGAATTCATATGTATACCTGATTATATCTATAAAGTAATACAAAATTTTAGGCAACAATAAAATATCAATGTGTTAAATCGATTAAAACTTCTTAACAAATAAAGTTGAATCGTATCTGTGATGATTAGTACTTTACTAAGTGATTAGTACTCGAACTGTTGAAATAAATCTTTAAAAGGACTATGGTAAAAAATAAACGGCAAACGGAGCGGCCTCCGCTTAATTTCTTAATAAAAATCAAAACTCGTCCTTAGTGGACTGTAAAACCTGTTTTAACTAGTTGTATTCCGTTCCAATCGACTATTTCTCGTTTATTACCTTTTTCAGCGGAATTGTGTCACGTCTCACGTTCACACAAATCGCTGTACATACGTTGGTGGATGTCTCCTCACAACCAAACCGCGACTGCGCCCTTGCCGTTTTTGTCATTACTATCTCCAGTAACTCCAAATACTCTGAAGTACTCCAAAGTACTCTGAAGTACTCCAAAGTACTCTAAAAGTATCTATTATAACAGTGTATATATTTAAAAAAAAAATCGTTGCCGTCTTAATGACAATTTTGGTAACTTTATTACGTGGGATGCTCGTCTCGTAAAAAGTTTTAGTACGTGTAGTTAAATTTTTTACGACGTCCGCGTAAAACTTTTAGACATATCGACAATATCGAATCATTACTATGACGACACGCTACATCTTTTTATATCTATTCAATTACCGAAATAAAATTTAAATGTTTCTATTTCGTCTGCTTATGTTGCTAATAGTCATATAAATTTAATTATAAAAAAAAACAAATTTCCTTTGCCGCCTCCAAACGTTAGCTACATTAACACATAAATCAAAGTCTTTAGTAATTACAATAGCCATTATATTACAGACACGCACACAAGCACACATGTACACACGTGCTTAGTTACGTGTACGCACACACACTCCGCTCCACAAGGCACCCTTATTACTTCCTTATACTATCTTCGTTCATTTGGTCCGCATCTTATCTGCCACCTGCGTTTATTTTTGTTGGTTTGTTTAGATGTTAAGGTTAACAGATATTATAACATGTAACTCTACATCTAAGGTAACAAATCTGTTATCTCGACTAATGAGTTTCAGTTAAGTGTGCCATTCTTGAGATTGCCGCGAGCTTAGCCGATTGCCGCGATTGATTGCAAAAGACCAAACATTAAAGAGAGTGCCAAAGTTTCAAAAATATGTGTTTTTCCATTTAATATTTATAATGAATATTTAGATTAGATATCCAATTTATGTAATTAACCTTATCCATCGTAACCATAAATATGACAAATTTTATCATAATGCCCTATGACTCACAGTTAAACAGAATATAAGTCGAGTTTTATTAAAAAACTGTAGACTCTAAGCGTAACTCTTGGAATAAATTTGTGAAAAGCCTTTTTATGTGACATTTTATTTAGCATTTATTCAACTTAATAGTAGTTATTTTAAAGGTAGTACATGGTTAAATTGTATGTCTCTTTTTATAGTAGCCCGTATTTATATTTTACCCTATTCATCGTTGGCTTCAATTAATATTTTATTTTAATAATTTCTATGTAATGTCTCTATAGTATAAAGAAGTAGCGAAACTCCCGAACAGTGCTAGTATATCTATCTTTATGTGTAAGTAGTAAATTTATCTTTATGTGTAAAGTCCATTCAATACAACGAATAAAATTGTATTTTTTCTTTATTAATTAAGGGTCCTAGACAGCATTCGAAATATCGTAGGGCTACTCCATTTTTCAAGTATAACCAAATAAAATCTATAGTATGCTTAGTTTAAATGCAATATACAGCTTAATTTGCACTTTACTAGGATATCTAAGCCTCAGAAAACTCGTAGTTATTTGGAACAAAATCACAATCTATAGCTTAATTTGAACTTCACTAGGATATCTAAGCCTCAGTAAACTGGTAGTTATTTATAACAAAATCACTATCTATAGCTTAACTTGAACTTTACTAGGATATCTAAGCCTCAGTAAACTCGTAGTTATTTACGAGTATAACAAAATCACTATCTATAGCTTAACTTAAACTTTACTAGGATATCTAAGCCTCAGTAAACTCGTAGTTATTTATAACAAAATTACTATCTATAGCTTAACTTAAGCTTTACTAGGATTTCTAAGCCTCGGTAAACTGGTAGTTATTTGTAATAAAGCCACAATGATTATTATCAATGAAAGTACTGACTTGCGACTGGCGAATAATTTGCCGTGCTGAAAAGTTACTATGAGTTTTTCCACTGACTGACAACGCGTATATTCGTATTCAATGATTTATTTATTAAAACTTGTATCTTTGTTCCCAGATCTACGCCATAGTGTGCGTCATCTCGCAGTTCCAGGAGTACCTGGATGGCCGTGGTACAGCTGCATTTGATTACAACGATCGCGTGAGTATTTTGCTGTACTATAATTGAGGTACTCGTAGCAAATATGAATGAGGTTACCAAATCTTTGCTCTTAGATAGTTTTCATTAAATCCAAGTAGGGACAAGAAAGTATCTCTATAAGTACATGTAGTTTGCTTACCATTTCGAATAAGTTTAAAGTGGTATTACTGAATGCAGCACAGACGTTTTTCTACTAATGTAGTGGTAGGCTGTTGCGAAAATTCAAATCCATAACGTGGAAAAACCCTATCATTCTTATATTTTCTCATCATTATCACTGTTCACACAGATCTCATGAATTAGAAGATTGAGAAGAAATAATGAGATCTCCAGCTCCATTTGCTCCATTAATTGAAGTTGTTATTTGTAAATTATTTTTTTAAGATCAAAAAGATGTTTGTTTTGAGTTCATTTCGCCGACTCTTCTCCAAAACGAAACACCTTACGAGTCGGTGATATTTTATTGATGTTCAAAAAGAATTCTGTAAAGAATCTACTTTGAATAAAAATATTTTGATATTTGATTTTGGTTTTTTTTTTTTTGAGAAGAAGGAGGCTATAGCAAAGTCTAACACGCTGGTAAGATGCATATTGGTTGACCGACTATTACTAGTTTAAAAGATCACCTTTAATTTCATTTTCGTTTTCATATTCCACTTAAAGATCATCTTAATCTTAGATTTCGTTTCAGTATTTCTGTATATACCTCCATTGTTTTTTTAACTTCCGTCCTTTTTACACATTTTTCTTAATTACTATCTATTAGTTTTAGTTTAGTTTAGTGTATTAAATTTAACCTTTTTGACGAATTACATAAATAAAATTGATCACGTTTGATCGACGCTGCCGGCGACAAGAGGGCTGGTTCATATCTCGCGCAGAGTATTGCGATTGTTATCCAGCGCGGGAATGCAGCTAGTGTTCTTGGAACCATGCCGCATGGCCACGGACTCCCTTTAGATTGTTTAGGTTA
>DWON01005228.1:0-15154 GCA_018251015.1 Phocides pigmalion okeechobee | reverse complement strand
TCCTTTTAGTCGCCTCTTACGACAGGCAGGAGATACCGTAGCGCTATTCTGGTCCCGCGCTACAGGGACTTAAAATCCATCAGAATCTTCACAAGCTATACCTACAAAATGAAAAACTTATGATTCATACAGAATTATAGTGCAGTTTAGAAAGGACAAAAGTGGCAATGCTAAAATACATAAGTAGTTCCGTTCGTGTTTCTTGAACATTCGACATGTTATTTCTATGAGAGTGTTGCACATGACAATAGGCATGATTAATAATAAACGATTTTGTGACGTAATTTAAAAAATCTATCTATTACAATATACACAATGTTATATAATAAACTAGCCGTTCGCTCAAAATTGTTCGGGTGCGACAAATAAAAATAGTGTTAGTTTCTCCTAATGATATCAGGTATTGCCATCTCACAAAACAATTACTAATAAAATATTATGTTGATATTAAGCAGACACTTCAATTCTCTTTATATGCATAGATTCAATTATTTTTTGATAATGAAAGGCAGTTTCAAATTACAATAAGATACCACCTAGCAACATTGTATCATTATCATCAACCTACTACCAGGCAGTAGTCTACCACCCTGCTTTAAGAACTTTATGAAAAAATATTAGACATGCAGGGTCCTCACCATTAATTTATAAAATGTATGTAACTATGAAATTTCTAAGGAGTGTGATTTGAACCCCAGACCTCCGGGTAAAAGCCCGGAATATTATAACAAGATCACCATTGTTTTTGTTAAATAGGTATATCACAACTTTGGAGATTAGACTTTGAATCATAAATGATCTAGGTTAACGATCTCCATCAGCTGTGATTTAAACAAAGGCATATTGTAGTGAAAGGGGAAATGTATACTTTGGTCTCATTCACTCAGTCCTCTTTCTCGCTTCTGTTTAATTTAAGACACTAAGCAGGACCTAACCGCGAGTGTTGTAACGTCAGTGTAACGTAACTGTAACGTGTCTTATCGTTAATCTTAATCATATTAGATTGGTGTAAGACTAAAGTTAAGCTACTTCACTTTTAAATACTCATTTAAAAGTGAAGTAGCTTGTTTCATATTTATGAATTACAGAATAAAAAATGTTTAAAAAATTAATTCTTTAATTACTGACCTATAAAACTACACCAATATGTACAAAAGCAAGTTACAACTAAATAGGGCTTGAATTACTTCTTCTTCTTTTTTTCCTGTCGACTACCCCCCATGTCCTGAAGCTGTTGCTTCAGTTCCAGCAGTTGATTGTCGGGCACGTAGCGAATCTCTTCGTGGGCGATAGTATGTTCATGCACGTTAAGAGTGCAGCCCTCTGGCAGCACGGCTCGCGCCACTCGCAGTAGTGTTCCGAGCGCCCACGCTGGCACATCAGTTACCTTTGGTAACATACATGTATTATTCAGATCAGTCCACATCCATAACACGACAAAAGTTTCTTTCACATACTAAGTATGAAGTAAATAAATTTAAATGAGACGTCATCATAGGAATAAGCATACCATTTCAACTTATTGTTGGTTTTATACTGTTGGTTGTTGGTTGGTTGACAAAATTCTGTGTAAATGGTGCCTAGGTTTGTCAAAAATGTTTTGAAGCATGGTATTATCAAAGATATCTAAAAACTTAGTATCTTTGACTAGAGTGTCTATTTGGTGTTAATCCTCACATTGAAAGAATATAACATATTTGGTAGTAAACAATAAGAACATTGGAATCTCTTTTAAAACTTATTGTTACTGAAATAAAACAAAATATTACCTGAACATTCCGTTCATAAACATTGAGGTGGTACTCAGCATCTAGAGCTGTACCCCCAGGCTTAAACCTCTGAACTTTCAATTTTTGTGCTGGAGTAGCCCAACTGTAATATGCAAGTAAAAAGTAAAATATCTGTTACCAAATTACAAACCTACGATCACAAAACTAGCCAAACTATGAAGCAATGTAATTTTGTACTTAACTGTTACAAAGTATTAATTGCTAAATATTAAAAAGCTTTTTATTTATTCACATAATATTTATCACAATAAAATTCCTCTTGATGTTATACTATGTGCATATTACAAACTTCAATTTTTTATGACAAGAGCAGAAAGTTATTGTGATGTGCTAATATTATTCACCAATGGAATATTGTGGACTGAATATAACTTCAAAAGTAATTAAAATTAAATCCCTGCATTTGTATTGAAATATAAAAAGTGCAATTTATATACTGTCTTAAGTTATAGTATACGAACCATTCATCAACCTGTATTCCCATATTTTTAGCAAATCTGTGAATTTCACTTTGACAAGCTTCAAGCAATGTGTAATCATATCCTTTCAATTGTAAATTCAAACAATCATAAACCGGTTCATCTGGCTCCATACTCTAGATTTAAAAAGATATAATTTTTTAAAAAAGGTATTTCATTAAAAATGTAAAAACATAAAAGCAGTCTACAAGTCTACGAGTTTAGTCAAGCGTGTGCCAGATTCGAATTTCTAGCATGAACCTCAGGTTTTTCAGTTATGCATCTATTAGAATCTATTAGTATTGTGTTTCAGTGTGGCTGCCGGATACACATTATTGGAGGCGACCATCTTAGTCCTCAAGAGTAGGAACGCATCTACATCCATCCTTAAATAGAACTCCAGTTCTATTTGAGTTTGGACGTGGTTGTACATGGGCTGCAGTGACCACTTAACATCCTGATGTTAAGTGGTCACTGAAGAAACGGACACACAAACACACACAAGAAACGGACATGCAGGCCACCTGTGGCCTGCATGTCCGTTTCTTAGTCTTTCATAATAAAAAAAATAAAAAAACCAAGATGCACAGACAATCCACACAAAAGTTATGTTTTCAGCATCCATGTAGCATCTATAAATATCCAGCCATTGTCTCTGCCGCGATCTTGTAGTGCCTACTTAAACACAGCACTTATATTCGACCATAAACCATATAGACATATATAACACAATGTGAAGCTGCAGGCAGGTTATGCTAAACAAAACATAACAGTTGTATTTCCCGCAGTAAAAGTATTAGATATTATTTATAAATAATGTAAAATAACTTACTATTAGATAATCAGGTTCATATAGATCTGATTTGTACAACTTCTGTTGGTTTATACATGATGCAGGAGCAACAAGACGTTTTAGCTTTATATAATTGCTAATTTTAACCTGTAAATTTGAGATTAGGTTTCATTTTTTTTTACATAGCTAAAGTATTTTATACACTGAAAATAGAACACTATGATTCCACTCCAGGAAACCATGGGAATATATAATGCTTAGTATATAAACACTGAGACCCAGAAAAGAAAATCTATATTTATCATTTGAATTTTTGCTTGAAGAGGAATATAACCAGGTACTGTATATAACTATATGTGGGTAGGGGTTGTAAGAGAGAGTCAACGAGCTTGCAGGCCACCTGATGTTAAGTAGTCACTGCTGCTTTTGGTATGTATAAATATATAGCTCTATGTAGTTACCCGTACGTCACGAAATATACTTTATATAAAATAAGATGATACAAATTATTTAGAACTACATATAAAAATTAATCGCGGAATATAGCTTACAGCAGGATATAGGACCTAGAATAACCACTTAATTAAATACTTATTGTAAGTGAACATATTGTTTTATAACGTACAATTTTGCTTATTTTACACGCAAACATCTTTAGAAATCCTTAAACGTGATGATGTACAATTTCATACAGATATATTAATTTTTATTATCGATTACAAAAAAATATAAAATTACTATTTTAGGTTAACTATTGACAATATTGACAATGACAAAATGACATTGACAAACTGTCTTAAAGGTAGACTTTAACAGATTACTATCATAAATTTGTGATAAACACAATACAAAGTAGATAAATTATTCGTGTCTGCTTTATGTCTAGTATTCACACGGTTACAACTTGACTACAAATCCGCAATCCTTTTAGGAAATTCTTCGTTAAAAGAGCAGAAAATTGTAATATTTTATTGTGCGCTCTTTCAACATATTTTTTTTCTGTCTCGACCTCCGATTCCGATTACGGTTCCCATTTAGACCAATTCGGTATCATCACTTCCGCAACATCCCCAAAACACATTCAAATAACAGATTAGAAAATGTCTTAGAGCTAAGCATCGACGATAAAAGATGACATAAGTATCTAATTATGGCAATCGTATAATTACGGACGTAAAAAACATGAGAAATAATACCTTTTCAGACGAATCCTTTTGCTGTTCATTTCTTTTTGAGTTAAGTTAAGAGTTTTAGAAAATGTAAGAGACAAATTGCATCAGATTACATAACATTATATTTTTATTACATGGCTGCAAATCTGATGGATTGTATTATATACGAATAATTTATAAATTCGATTTCTTTTATATTTATATTTTCTGTTATGTATAGTACTATATATATATATATAATGAAGCAGTTGTAGAAGTAGAAGCAATAAATAAAACTTTTTGACGTATTTAATCCAGTGTTATTTTATATTTAGCCCATTGTATATATAATATTAAATCCATATTATAATTATATGTGTTTAAATGTAAATCACATTTAAATAAAAATGCGCATATATTATACATGATTTGAGAAAACATTTTGAACATAGTGATAAATTCTAAATCTATTTATCATAACATTTTTCGGCAGTACCTACATTACGATTATCCTATTTCTTTTTTTCTTTCCTTGATGGCGTCTCAGCCATTTAACCATTTTGTCAGTTACAAGCAAACGCTCATATTTGTGAAGAGTGTGTAAAGCTCCTAAACAAGGCTCATTTTTTGTCTTTGGTCTAGAAAACTGTTTATGATAATCATGTCATGATTTTCTTATCTATTTTATGTGTCACAGCGTCAAATCAGAAGGTTATAAAGAATTGGGTAGCCCTGCATAAAATTTTGAAAATTTTAAGTTACAGAGGGTTCCATTACATCGTGATAAAATAAATGGTGAATCTTTAATAGTTATTTATTTTTATGAGGATGGCGTCCACGGGTAGTACACCTTTTCCTAAATGGCAGTTGGCTATTCTTCTCGGTGCACCTTTGGCTATCGGCTTAGGTTACCTTTATCTAAGAAATAGATTTGAAGACCCTGAAAAGAAAAAAGTAGCGGAGTTGAAGGCAAAAACTACGATTTCATTAGATAATGAGGAAAACAATGCAAAAGTTTCCGAAACTGCTATCGATCGGGCTATGAAATTGAAGGGTGCCGGAAACCGTGCGTTCCATGCAGGTGAGTACGACAAGGCGATCGCTCTGTACAACGAAGCCATCGAGGCCTGCCCCCCTGACCGCCCCGTCGATCTTGCTACGTTTTATCAGAACAGGTCAGCTTGCTATGAGAAGCGCGAGATGTGGGATCAGGTGAAAGAAGACTGCACCTTTGCACTCAAATTAAATGAAAAATATGTAAAAGCGTTCCTCAGGCGTTCACGAGCCGCTGAAAAGAGTGGAGATCTAGTTTTGGCTTTGGAAGATGTTACTTCTGCTTGTATCTTGGAGAGATTTCAGGTGCAGAGCTCCTTGGTAAATGCTGATCGCATCCTAAAGGCACTTGGTAGACAGCATGCTCGTGAGGCTTTAGCCCGTAGACAACCCGTCATGCCTTCAAAACATTTCATTAAGACCTACTTTTCTGCATTCTCTGAAGATCCTATTACCAAATTACAATTGGATGAAAAGGCAACTGGAGGTTTTGCCAAAGCCAAACAAGCTCTAGAAACACAAGATTACGAATCTGTTGTTGATGCTTGCACTGAAGAATTGAATTCTGATGGAAAGTACAAATATGAAGCTTTACTTTTGCGTGCGACATTCTATTTGCTGTTAGGTAGACATGATGAGGCCCAGTCAGACCTTGGAAAAGTGATTGATAGTGATGCTTCCGTGAAGGTGAAGGTAAATGCCCTAATCAAAAGAGCTTCACTCTATACGCAGCTGGAAAATACTGAGCGTTGTCTTGAAGATTTTGCTAATGCTGCCAAACTCGACCCCAACAACTCTGACATATACCACCACAGAGGCCAGGTTTACTTGCTGCTAGAACGAATGGATGAAGCAACAGCAGAGTTTGCCAAAGCTGTGGAACTTAACCCTGACTTCTCTATTGCTTACATTCAAAAGTGTTATGCAGATTACAGACATGCACAGTTACACAAAAATGTTGGAGCATTGACTCAAGTGAGGGCTGACTTTGAGCGAGCTCTGGAAAGATTCCCAAGGTGTGCTGAGGCATACATTTTGTTTGCACAAGTGCTGTCAGATCAACAAGAGTGGGGTCGGGCAGAGGCCCTGTTTGATTCAGCTCTGGCTGTGGATCCAAATAATGCCACTTTGTATGTACACAAGGGCTTAGTACAGTTACAAAAAAGCACAGATTTTGATAAAGCTGTAAAACTCATCAACAAGGCTATTGAAATGGACGACAAGTGTGACTTTGCCTATGAGACACTTGGAACCATAGAAGTACAGAGGTAAATATTCATTTTTTTTAATTATATGTATAGCTAGTGTAAATTTACATCTGAATCTTACACTGTGTAGAAATCAGTAATTTGCCATGTATTGTTTTATTTAATTTAATTATTGTTTTCATTGCTCGCTTTCAATATAATGATGCTATAAATAACCTATAATGAGAACAGAGGTAAAGGTAAATTCATATAGATTTTGTTTTAAGGAAACAAAAACCAATGAATGACATTAGACTTTTAATTTGTAAATCATAATTTGTAAATACTAATGTACATGGTTTAAATCACTCGTTAATGCTAAAAGGAGAACACATATTCATGAACAAAGTTTACCTACAGATTACTATACTCTAAAATTGATTTAAATATTAATCAGCAATGTTAATTAAACACATAAAAAAATAAAATGGGAAATCTTAAAGGAAATTGGTAGCCAGTATTATGTAAATTTTAAAAACATTTCATGCAATTTTTAGTTTTAAAAGTTATTAAACATGTTTCTCAAAGTGTAATAGCATTTCAAACATTTTGTTAACCAGTTAATTTTGAAATGTCTAACCTACCGTACTTCGTATACTAATCATTTAACACTAGTTATAATCATGGACCATGGAATAAATTTGAATATTCAAAATGGTGATAATTTGACCAGGTTGCCACTGTTGCTCTCATGACCCACTATCAAGAAAGCCTTGTGTTTTTATGTATGGTTGCCGGCTACACTTATAAGTGAGATGAGAAATTCAGTCCCCAGGAGTATGCATATACATATGGCCTCGGATAGGAATTCATTTCAGCTTGAAGAATGGTATATGGATATCTGTAAGCTGCAGCAATCACTGCATATCAGCTGGTCTGCATGATCATTTGCTAATTTTCTAATATAAAAAAAGTTTCCTATACTTCTCATGTCCTTTCAAAGATATATAGTTGATATAACATAATGTAATAAATCATCATAAAGAAAGTGTAATGCCTGAGAGATTCTGTAGTATTCAAAAAGGTGTACATGCATCAACTTATCAAGTATGGCAGATTTTTTGCCTTGCTCTTAGCATTCAAAGCAGACCCTGAAAGATCTATGAAAAACACATACTGATTATTTAATTGTGGTGGTGATAATAAATTTGATATTAAAAATTAATATTGTAGTATATTCTTTGGTTAATATTTTTAATTCAATTCATTCAATAGTATTGTACAATAATAGATAACAGTTATTATATCTATACCACAAATGTTTTATCTAAAATGAGTTATCTCTCTCACTATGAGTTTAAGCAAGATAGTAAAGATTCTATAATCCTTGAGAATAACTTAATACATATTTTCAACAAGTTCTGTGATCGGTTTTAGCTTTGCAGCTAACATTTCATTAATTGTTGCTAGCATATCTAGGTAATACGAGTAATACGAGTTGCATCTGTTGGATCCCATGCAAATAAAATTACCATTCTCCGTCAAAGCGCATAAATCACTTGAAAGGGATTAGCAACTCTAATGATAAAAATGTTCTAGGACAATTACTACTTGTGTTATTACTACTTACTATTGGTATAAAATAAAATTTGAAATTTTTGATTTTTATCTATTTCAGAGGCAATCTTAGGCGATCACTAGAGCTGTTTGAGAAAGCAATTGCATTGGCCAAAACAGAATTGGAGATGACACATTTGTTCTCATTGAAAGACGCAGCTGACGCACAACTGAAGGTGTCTGAGCGCTGGGGCCTGGACTGGACTGTGAGCTAAATTTGCAGATTGTTGATGCTCATGCAACGAGAATAATATCTGATTAATTGTCTATCTAGGATGGTCAATAAGCCATTTACTATATACATACAAAAAATTTTTGTTATTAATGTCAATATTGCTTTAGTTCCTAGTCAAATATACAAATATAACATATCATTCTTAGGTTGCCTTTAAACACAACGATTTGTTATGAGTATGTTATAATGAGGTAGAAATATAGATACATTTTAATTTATTGAATAAATTATACATGCTGAAGAACAAAATATACTCTTATTGCTCATATTTTATTTCTTGGTAGCTATTTCAAATCTATTAATGTTAATGCAAGTTATTGTTGTAGATGTGTGATGGGTTATTAAATGGGTGAAATACATAATTACTGTTAACCACTTTTTCATTAAATCCTATTTTATTACATTGATCTTCAATAAATGATAATTGTACCAACAACTCAGACGTATTATTGGGTATATTGTATTATGTGCCATTGTATGATTATGTATTTATTGCAATATGCTCGTAAAACTATTGGACTATGGGACTTCTGCTTCAGATAGGTGTTTTCAAATAAATAAATCAACATAATCCACATTAGACTGTTCATATGTAGCTATGATTTATGTACAATGCTATATACAAACAACTTGAAATGTATAAGATGTTATTCTCGTTGCAGCAATGCTAGATAATACCGAGCCGCCGCCGACTCGCCGCCTGAGTGTTAATTGCTATAAATATTTCCATAGCTTCATCTTTGCTAGCAGAAAAACTTGTCCAAAATAACATACATTATTATAATAGATTCAGTATGTACATATGTTTGTACATAGCGATCTTAAAATTAATTATCTTGATGGTGTCATTACGTAATAATAGAAAGAACTTTGAATTTATAAAAAATTTGCATGTGTTAGTGGAAATGTAATTTATAGATGTTGTTATGACTTTCATTTATATTGAAGTTTAGAAAAAATAATGTTGTTGTGTTTTGTAGATGTAATATTGAGTTGATTTACATTGCAGGTGCAATGATAAATGTTGCAAACTATAGACATGGTATAAATGTACAAAAATGTGTGTACATGACACTACTGTGACATGTGTTTATTTCACATTATTAGAAATAAAATTATGACTGTATCGCATTTAATTTCAATGATTGTATTATTTATAACTAAATTGATTATTTATGTGTGATTGCTTAAAATATAGCCACATATAAAGTATCTGTATAGCTGTCAATATTTGTTAGCACACGTCACAAATAACTTTTCTGTTTAAGTAAGGTTTTTCATTGTGCTTTGTCCCGCTAGAGTTTCAAATTGGTAGTTTTAAACAAACATTTGGTGTTATGTGACCGAATATTTTTTTCGTATTACAGGTGCTCAATAAAATATATACTTAATCTATTTGAAAAAACCATACATGAAACATAATATTTCAGTAAAAAAAATATTCTACGACATTACACTTGTTTATTTGCACTAGCATACCGAGCCAAATAGACGAATGGGTTAACTGTGACCTCCCCGCTTCAGGTCCTACTTTCGCCTTAGTGTCGTTCATAGCATCGATTACTTCTCGGCATGTTAATGTTAACGTAAAGTTAATCATATTGAAATTAAAACCGGAAAGTAGAAATTCGAAAAAAGACCAGTAATGATAAACTTAAAAAAAAATTAAATTACATCTACTTTCATAGTTTTTTTTGGCTATCGGTACCTGCATATTTTCCAATGATCTCACTTTTGATAGATTTCTATTTGGCTTGGTCTAATAGTAGTATCTTTGTTTTGCTCAAAAAACGACGACGCGATATGAAAAAAAGTATACATGCGAACGTACTTTAGTTGATGCAACGACGAGACGGTAGACATAAACTCATCGTTATATTTAAGATTAAGAAATGAAACTAAGGACAGATCAGATACAGTTGAAACACAGTATATAATGTAAAGTTATTGACACGAGTACGGCAGTGCAGGACCAGCTTAATTCGTCAGACCAAAATGTATCTATAACTGGGAGTCCTACTATAATTATATTACATAGTTAAGAAATTACACGTAATGTAAGTACTGGACAAAACTCTCACTGAATCTAACGCTGGAAATAATATGTTGAACTAGTGGGAACTAGCATGCTGCATTTATTTAGCTAATCCTTAGAACGTGTTATTATTTTTATTTGTCTGAACTCGATGTGGTCAGGTATCCTCCAAACCACGAAACGAATTTTGATATATATTGGATGTTTTTATGTTTGCCATTATTAATGAGTGCGTAACACTAATTTCGCAATGTGGATGATTTAAAGAAACGACGACGCATTATAAGACAATTGGCATTTTCGATTTTTGAGCTTAACAAATGTATATCTTATACTATCTTAGAAAGTTATAACCAAAGCTAGACGAGGTCAATTTGCATTCTGTGCTAGTATACTTATATAGACAAATTAATGGCAAAGATATAAAAAGATAAAAGTAAACATAAATACTTAGCCCCCAACCAGGTGGACTGAAGACCGAAGGAAGATGGCAGAATACCGCTGGTGGTACTCCAGATATATGGTCGGTCGCAGTGCAGCCAACTAGGAGAGATCTATATCTAATGGCGGACTTCGAAAGACTTATTGATGGGTGGACACCTTTTGAGTAAAATAATTGTACACATACAATAATATTGGTGACGTGTTTGTATGCTTGAAAATGTTTAATGTTGTATTTATTTCATCACATACTATTCACTTATTGAATATACTTTCTTAAACCATATATTCACTGAGAAAACATGTTTTCGTGTTGCCGTCCACATCAATCAATTGTTTAGATATGTTATCAGTCCATAACATCAGCTTTGTTTCGATTAGGTTAACTAAAATATTTTTTTGTCCGAGCCTATGCCCTAGTCTTGTTTTAAGGAAATTAAACCCGCGACCTAAATCGAAAGAATAAATTGTTTCGCTTGCTCACCGCCAGCGAAGAGCGCAGAAATATGCCAGTAAACACTATCATCAAAACTTTAGGAACAAAGATTTTGTTTCTAAAACACAAATTTACAAATAAATGTTTGGCCCAAAATGCTTTTATTGTGACATAAAAAGGCACCTAGGAAAGTAAACTTTACAATGTAAACATTTGGCTTTTATTTATTTCCTGTATGTGTAGAATTCAATGAAATTGAACCAATTAATTTTATTTGCATTTAAAACTGCCAGTAAAACTTGCCTTCTAATTGTGTTTTAATATTTGTTCTAGATAAGGTATTTAATGGTATACTTAGAACTTTTATACTGAAATATAGAATTTCATAACAATGTTATAAAAATGTTTTGAAGCATTCATCAAAGTTGGCATATATTTAATTTGCACATGTTATTTAATTTTGAATATGTGTTATTTTTGTGAAATGTATCCCGGAATATGACTTTTTAGTGGTAAATAAAACTTGTTATTCTAATATAAAGAAACGATTAAAATGTTGCTTAAATGTATGGGAAATTATTTGTATTGGTTTTGCATACTTTACTACTTCGGCAGAAAAAATGTAAACAAACAATTCCGACTTTATGCCGCTCGTATTCCTGTGTCGGTTAAAATCGAAGAATAGAGTTATTAATGGCTGATGCTTTTTGATTTTCTTCCGGATTTGCTGGCGCATACATGATGTTGTCTGGCAAGAATTAAAATATTAAGAAATTTAGAATAATCATTATAAAATGGCAATTATTTTACAGTCGTTACAAACAGGCAGACTTCAAATGTATAATACGTTATCTCAATCGTCACATCGATCATACTATACTTTAATACAATTATATATTCTTTTTTTAATTACGCACGCACATTTTGCTATTACGTAGGCAATTCTAAAAATGTAAATTGTGTTTCAATTTTAGTTCTGAAAGTTTACATTTTATCTTATTTGTAATTATAATAAATCCATAGCCAATTATGTCGATTTTTCTACGTTTTAATCTGTTGAAATTAATTCACTTGTGATAATGTGGATTTTATTATTACGTGTTGATTATGAAGAATAAATTCTAGCGAGTAAATTCAGTTGTAATTTATTAATTTTGTATTGTTGTGGAAAACCAATGCAAACTATTTATCTCATTCGGTGGCAAAAAGTGTATAAAAATTATCATGTACGTGGTATTTGTAAGTTACCTTTGACGTCTTGAATATTCATACGTATTTTACATTGTTGATACAATATTAACCATGTAGGCATGTTGTGTGTAATGTTTTGTTTGGGGTCCAACAATACATATTGTCAAGTCAAAGATCTCGAAATGATTGAAATACTTGTAGGTATTTATTCGTTGTTGTGTAAGTGTAAGTACACGAGTAAGCGTGCAGTTGTGCGGCGGTGCATGCACATAAGCTGGGTGCATCCGCCTTGTCGCTGTTCAAAATTTTGACTGTATACAGTTTTACATTTGAAACGTCTACAGTTAAAATTTTCTATAGTAGTGTTGACGTGTTACAAGGAGCACCTAGATATTTTGGATGCACTAAAATTATCAGTTAGTTTGTGAATTTAGCGTTGTTGTTCACAAAGACAGTTCTACAAGAATTGTTACCTCACCGATAGTGAATAGTTATCAATTTATGAAATTTCAAAATACATTAACTAAAAATATTATGCCTTTTATTTATTTTTTTACTCTGGTTCCGAAACTATTAGGCCACGATTGATCGAAGGCAATGAGACATTTGTTATATATTCTCATAGCATTTTATATAATGCTAGCAGCGGATGCTTTATTGTGTTACAACGGAACTCTTACTTATAAACAATTTGGCGAGGATCCCTTACAAAAGAGGACATTGTTTCGTCAAAATAATAGGGCTTTCATAAGGTTACGTTGCTCATTAACGACTCTATGCGGAGGTGAGTAAATAACTATATATATTTTTAGTTATAACATTTGTAACACAAACAATAAGCAACTCAGATACACAGATGTATAAATAAATTACATAGTAACTAAGTTATTCATAATAAATCTTAATATTTTCTTATGGTGGATGATTTTGAAAAATACAAAAAAAATATTTGCCTTTTATGTTTTGTTCACATGAACTAAATCATGTATAAATGTGATATGATAGAGGGAAACAAAGATAAGACTGGGATAACAATGACATATCAACAACTAAATAAATATAGACTCAACCATTAAATATTGTTTTGACATTAATATTAAAATCTGTCACGATCGGTAAATTACTTTGAAAAGTATATAAACATGTACAAGTATCTAACAAACGTTTTTTTTAAGTTTATTTTGATGGTTTATTGCATAACTAAGGCAAAAAGTTTACTATGCTATAACTGTTCCACCACTCACCGTCAGAAGGAGCATTGTGCTGGAGACTTCGTGACGCCAGGATTTTATTTTAACAGCAGTAGAAATTTCTTGCAAAATTGTACTGGAGGTCTGCTTTTTAAACTTCTAACTACTTACGTATGTCTTGATATTATAGAATTTGCTAAAACCAGAGCTTTGTAAATAAGTAGCTACGAAAGTCAGACAAAAGAAAAATCGCGTTTAACATACCCGCTCACAGATTTCTTTTATCATAAATAACTTTTAATGTCGTTAAAGTCTAGCTATTAGATACCTAATTAATATTGACACTTATTAGCAATAAACTCCAGTGTCTGTATTCTCCATGTTTAGAAAAGGCAATGTGTTTTGTTCGATCATGGAGTGCTCGTGCCAAGCATGCCTGGATAATACAAAGAGGCTGTTACGAAGTCGTTGAAGAAGATACACTACCTCAAGCGATGTCCATTCCAACAAGAGCTATGACATGTAAACATGAACGGTAACCTATAAATTTTAATTACACTAATAAATAATTTATTGAAGATTGTGTGCAAGAATGGCTGTGTAAATCTGACAGTAAATAAAACACATTATGTTTACAAAAACTTATCATTAATTAGTAGAATTCCAATGGAAATATCGGAAAAATGATTTCGATTAAAAATTGAAAATATTTTAAATAGGTAGGTACAAGTGGATACTGCTATACAAGTATAAGTTCTTTGTTTCCGTCACCTTTATACTAGGCGTTAGGTGTATTCTGTTGATACCTACAATATATGTATGTATAGGTAAAGAACGCGAAGGAAGACACGAAATATGCTAAGATGTATCGTTGTTTCAGTCTTACCGATGCTGAATATAAGGTATGTCTGTGTCAAGCGGACTGGTGTAATACTGCACCTTCAGACATTTTCCACGTAACTTCGATGAAAAAAGGAATGTGGACATGTGTTTACGTCTTGACCATGAGTTTACTTATAAGTACTTACATTGTATCTCTTCCCTGAAAGTAAGTACATACATTAGCCCACTGAAGATTCTTCGTCATTCTTGATTTCCTATGAACTGTGTAGATTGCAATAAACGTTGACTTTATCGGTTTATAAGCAGCTTTCACTTTATCTAAGCTGCCTCTGTTTATTTCTACGAAAAGGATGGTAAGAAATGTGTGTGTTAGTGGGCCGCGTCCGCTGCGTCGCATACATCTTTTTTTGTATACATGCCTCAATCTAAACCTACATAATTAGAAAAATATCATCTAACACAATCATTGTGAGTTTTAATAAACTAAATTTTTGTCATGAATATTATGTAAATAATTTTGCTAAATACGATATACCAATTTACAAAAATAAATATTAGGCTCACTTTTATTGTATTATAATAAAAAATATTGTATTATATTAATTATTTTCATTTTAATAACATATAATTATTCAACATTATTACTAAGAAATTATTTAATGGAATTCATTACAATATAAATTAGTAATCTTCTCTAAAAACCTAGTCGATATAAATAAATTTAGGGAATGATT
>DWON01005227.1:0-15157 GCA_018251015.1 Phocides pigmalion okeechobee | reverse complement strand
GGCAACCACACCTCCCCAACCGAAACACAATACATGAAGAACATGTTGCTTTACGGCGGGTTGTGAGGGTGGCGGTAGTTCCTTCCCGGTCGTACTATAGTTCTGTCAATTGTCAAACTTGTATATTAGTCTGATACGCATAAGCTAGCGGGTAAGTTAAGGAACATCGTGCGCGATGGGGTTGACTTGATGACCACTAGTGGCTAAAGGAGACTGGGCGAAAGTGGACTATGAACCAATAGCGATCCCTTTACACAAGAATATAGTGGAGGTATCCCCACATGAAAAAACAACAGTATCGGTATTGGTTCATAGTCCACTCTCCACACGAATATGCCCACTCTCTTTTTATATGCTTCACAAAGCCATGCTATCAATAATTAAACAATATATTCTTAATTTTTTATCTACTCTACCAGATCTTTCCTATTATTATCTATAGAGAGAATATATTAGTTATCTGTGGTTGCTTTTCCAACATTCGAAATACTTGATCGAACCACTTGAACTTTCCAACGTTTCGACGTTTCAACTTATTGTAGTACCTAACTTGTAGGAACGTATCTGCACCCAACATCTAATAGAACTTTGTATTGTTCGTTACAAACCTTTGTCCATATACATGTGTATAAGCTGGTGCATATCTAGTCATTTACCTTCTTTCTTTCTTTCTTTCTTTCTTGTCTTTCAGATAATATGGCACGTGATCAGTGGATGACCTGGACTTCTATAGACCAGACGCTCAGCAAACTAATTTCGAAAGGAATAATGATTAACATTTTTACTATAAAGAAGTACGTTATTCTATAGGCACCCAGTTCCTTGAATATAAATCCAAAAATGTCACGAAAATACCCAGATTCAGAATATAATATCAAAATTAATCACATACTTGGTTGCTTAAGCGACCAACTATTGTGCGTAATCAATAAGAAACTCTTCGAAAATATAGTAATAATCGAGTTGCAACTAGCATTACAAATATGTTAAAACAAAAACTCAGATAATAACGCGGTAAAGTCACGCACTAAACGTATTTTATATTAAAGACGCAAAAACATCTAGTCTTGTAAGTGTTGGGATAGGATTGTAATAACAATTTCCATGAAAGCTTTTCTCTGTGAATTGGATAAACACAGCGCTAAATTATTGCTCAATTATTTATAAGATACAAGTAAACTTTTCTCAAAATAAATTCCCATTTAGATTTCATCGTGTCTCGTGTTATGTAATAAGAATCACATTGGTTTAATAATAGAAGAATCGTATAAACTTTATATTACACGGCTATACGGCACCATTATAAGCCAACAATAGGGGTAGCAAAGATTCATAAGCCATTATTTATATTTTTATATAAATTACTACATGCTGAAAATTTACATATATTTGCATAAAACACAATTATTTATTTCCATAATTAATTAATCGAAGTATTGTAATGAATACCTTAAATATAATTGCATTGAAAAATCGAACTTAAAAAAACTTCTACTTCGGAGTCTATGTATGGTACCAAGAAAGCTGGCCGCATTCCAACGCTGAATAGCAACTCTCAGCTCTCTTGTTACCAGAAGCGTCGATCACATGTACTACTATTTTTTTTCAGCAATCTGACCTCACGCATCAAAGCCAGTCGAAGTAAACACATAGTCACTGCATACGTCATAGTATTTTGAATTTAACCATTATAACGAATTAATGTTTTGCGATACATTCATAAGTTTTAAATGACGACAATGAAGCTTGTAACCGCTATTTAACGGCACCACAAGAATACGTGCCAACAAACCGTATTAAGCTAGCGGGCTGGTAACATTTAGATTTATTTACAGCCTAGTGTTTAAGATTTCGGCTGCTCACACAAGAGTCAAGGTATGCATGTCCAGACATGTCTCTCTAATTATTGAAGTTTACATTAAAGACAACATTGTGAGGAAACCTACATGACCACAAAGATCTCAAGGCTTTGTGAAGCCTCCTGATTTGAACTTTGCCACCGCTGTGGACTATAACCTAAGCCTTACCATTTCAAGAGGCGACTCGTTACCAGTAGTGTGATAGTTGATGATGATACAATGTAAAATGTATTGGGGTCTTACTTCAATTTAAGATGTATTACAAGTTAAAAAAGATACAAGCCTGTAATTGTGTATTGTTGAACAAGTTGTGAACAGTTTTTCGACAAAGTTAATATGTACGCAATAAAATATGCCGTCATAAGAACTTTTCAACAAATTAGCTTTTCATACACGTTGAGACAAAGTCAGGCATTACCGTATATTTTCTTGCAAATAATAACGTTATTTTCTCACAGCGACTCTATTTTATTTCTGTGAGTAGTCACACTTATTCCACGTAATGCTCAATTTATATTTGAAGAAAAGGCGAGTAGTGCTTGAAAAATAAGAAAGCGCAGTGAAATTCAACAACAACACGTAGTCATCTGCTTTGAAATAATGTCACGAGCTCGTTAGGGTCTCTAAGAAATGAGACTTCTTACTTTTCCTTCTGGCTTTTGTACCGTTTACCGCTCGTGTGACTTATTTTATTGATACTGGGAGTTTAATTTGGGATTTAATTAAATAAAAATTGTTTTAATTTTAATTTCGTGTGTATTTATTTAAGAACGGTTAATGGTCGGTTTACATGCCAATTTTAAATACATTCGAGTAAGCCATCAATATAATTAAATCTGCATATTTTTGAGGTTGAATTATAAAAAGGTCGTACCCACAGAACTTCACGTAAAGTGCCTATAATCAAAGTCAAATAGACAGCATTTGAACATAGTGGTATAGTTGGTAGGTCTCATTAGGTACTAAAATAGCAATAAAGCTCTGCTGGCTAAAGCAGAAAAGATGTGCCAGTCATGCTTTAGTACTAATGAATTTAATTTAAAACACATATCCTTCCTGTCACTGTAAATAGGTTAAGCTAATACTAGAATATCCTTCCATACTTTAGTCTGCTTTCTTAAATACAGTGTGTTCTGCTAATTAAAATACAAACATGCTGTTAAAGAACTGATTATTTAATTTATCTACCTGCATATCTTTAGCAACTTAATGGGTGAATATTTAGAAAATTTATTCAAAATAGCCCACTTATTTTCCGGAATATGGTTTATACACTATGTAACGCAGAATTTTTAACTTATAAACATATTAATACTTTGAGAATTCATTTCGCAAAGTAAAGCTACGTGAAACTTTCATTATTGTTTTGAACAAACATGTTTATTTTGCCAACTATTTCTGGAAACAGACGCCAAACCTAAAATTTTATGTCAACAAAAAACTTATTATGAGTCTTTATCCCAAACTATGAAAATATGAAACCAGAATGAAAAGTAATCATAAGAACTAAGTAAAATATCTCTTTTGTACGGAGGTTGTTACCGATGTTTGCGTGGTCAATTGCCGCTGCACTTTAAAAAACCCTTATCCATGTATTTTGTGTAATAACTATGATTTACATAAACATTTGTTATAGAACGTCGAGTTTCCAAGTAAGTATCATAAGAGCCTTCGATGTTCTAGACAACTTTACACCGGTTTTCACGAAACGCTAACTTTCGTTTCTGATTCTACAGAAATTCGAATCACCTGTTCAGTTTGAGAAACGTGTATTGGTACATTCAATACAATTGATTACAATCGAGTCCTTTGTTGTGTGAGTTGAAAACCGAATGAATGCAGTGTATCGTTGTTTGGAGATAAGAAGCATTATTAAATGAATAAACTTGTAATTAACATTATTGGAAGGGCTTTTTAAGTTCAAAAAGTTCGCGATTATTGACATTGTCACAATAAAATATGTCATGGCA
Organism: Phocides pigmalion okeechobee; assembly: GCA_018251015.1. Classification (NCBI taxonomy): domain Eukaryota; kingdom Metazoa; phylum Arthropoda; class Insecta; order Lepidoptera; family Hesperiidae; genus Phocides; species Phocides pigmalion. The sequence continues at coordinate 11,328 of DWON01005227.1, read as the reverse complement.
AAAGTGTGTGTAAAAGGAAAGATTCATAGAGGTCTATAAATCATTAATGCAGTAATTTACGCTTCTGGGTAGCAAAACCTATAAAACCACTATCAACAACAGCAAGTAATTGAAATGTCGTGCGGTGCAACCCCTGTGGAGAGCCAAATATGTCTAGCCCCACTATAGCCAGTCACGGTCCGCACCCAATCCAATCTGGTTCGGTGAAATGTTCTCAACCAAGAAACAATTTGTGTACCTTACAACCTTTGGTCACACTCTGACTGTACAACGTTCCTAATCAAACCTATCGATACATCATTTTTTTCAAAACGTTTGAAGCAATACCTACTGTACTAGCGATAAGTAATAATGGTATAAAATATAGTATCATCAAATGTTTTAGTAATCAGTTTTAGTAATCATGTTTTAGTAATTTAGTAACTAGTAACAAAAATAATGTGTAGTAGGAAATATTTACTCCACAATGTTCACATGCTATGAATATGATGGAACGATCATAGATTGAATACACACTCAACAACCACAATAGTAGTTTGTCTATTTTGCATCAATCGATTGTTTTCTTTTAAATGTAAAGTAAATTAGTAAGGTAAAGTGTTAAGAACCATTTCCGTAATCATTATACACATACAAACATATTCTTGAATTTATGACAGAAAATAGCCGTCTAGCCTAACAAATGATGTCGCCATCTTAATTTTTGGGAATAGGAACGCATCTACTATGTTATTAGAGATGATTCTGAAATCTTGCTTGAAATCAGTTGTGAATGTCCATGGTCTGAATGCTCGTTCATGCATATAATAAAATCAGCTAATTTGAATGTTCCTATGCATTTAAATGGTGTAGTTTCAGTTTCTTTAAGGAAGAAAATATAAATCCTGTATGTAGACCTATCACATTCAAAATAGTGGAAAATAGAAATGGAGAATGTTCAGGAGTCTGAGCCTGGTTGTGTATTTAATTTATTTTGTGTATATCTATGCTATCAAGAAAACAGGGAATCCTGTTATAGGACTATGGGAGAATATTAATAATGATTATTCGTGTTACATAAATTTAAGTTTAAAATATTTTTTATGTATAGTATTGTAATTTTTATATTTCTATTTTGTATAATATTATTGTTTTCCGTATTGGTTAAAATATAGTAAACCTAATTTGGTCTGTATTTTTATTTTTCGTGATACTTCTAACGGTAAAAAATAAGAAACATAAATAAATAACATATTTTTTAAAATTTTATTCTGTCTGATATGTACTGTTACGAGTTTATATTGTAACTTTGATATTCTGTTTTTGTTTGATATGATTAGTTGATTATGCCACCAAAACTGCCAATCCCACGTATACGAGGCTGCAATACGTTTAAAATGGTATCAGGTATCTCTACATACACTGATTATAGTTCTTAGTTCTTATGTTATTATATATACAAAGCGTTGATACCTTTATGGTAACGTACACAATGCCCTTACACGTAAGATTCGAGAATTGAACTACTAACATATATCTTAAAATTTTCGAAGTTATTAGAAGTATTAAAAATTAGAAAATAATTTAATCACGTGCTTTTACGATTAAAGAAAACATCGTAAGTAAATTAGTTTACTTGATACTTCTACATAAATTTATTAAAGGCGTGTGAAGTCCACTAATTCCGACTTTGCTAGCAAGGTGGGGTATGGCCTAAGTTTTCTCATTTAGAGAGACGACCCATGCCCAGCATTAAGAAAGTAATGGGTTGATGATGTTGATGGCGACATCCTGTACATATTAAATTTTATGGTTTACGATGTCAATGTATGGGAGAAATGATAAGCTATTTCTTATTAGGGGTTGTCGCGGTCAATTTGACTTTTATCCGCTGGAGGAGAGCCAGCGCAGGATTGATGTAAGTCATAAAACTTTAGACCACTCTATACGCTGATAACTATACTTTACGAGTATTTTTGAAACAATATTAGATGTATTTTAGTATTATAAAAGTGATATTCCTGTTACTATTTTAGTTTTAGATAACGTAAAAAATTTAAGCAGGCTTACGTGAAGGTTTCTGGTAAATTTCGGATCACTAGGTTACGCCTCTTATTTTTGTAAATAATGTTATATTTAAAAAAAATTATTAATGATAATTATGTATATTAATAAATGAAATAGTCACAGTTTGGTCAACGTGTTTAACTATTTTACCTTCTTATTTATGAAGAGAATTATTAAAGATAAGAAGAAATGAATTGATGATGTCATCAAAAGAGTTTCAATTAAATTAATAGTAAAGAAGAGCACTGGAAAAGTCTAAACTTAAAGTAACGAACAATACAGCCGAAATGAATATGACGCGACATCAGTAATTGCCATAGTCAAAAGAAAGAACTGGACAACAAGTAAAGAAAAGAAAAACAACATACGGTTGACATAAACTTGTTTTCAAAACCCGAACTACTGCATTTGTTCAGAAACTTTAAAGCGTTCTTAAAAAAGATAAATGTTTATTTTTGCTCTCAACGTTTCTAAACGTAGAATAAATCGTAACGATTAATCTGAAAGTCGCCGCAACAACTCAAACCGACACAGAGACTACAAGTTCCGTAATAAAATGATTAAAACCGTGGGAATATTTCCTGAAATAGCATTAAATCCCAGGCACATTTCCCGAAGCCCCAGCGAGTTTAGAGATGACGTATTTGTAAACCGAGAGCCAGAAGCGCTGGTTCTTAATCCCTCTGACGATTAACTTTTTTCCAGTTTAAAATTTTAATGTACGTACTTTGGAATTACCTATAAATACAAATAAATAAAATGGAACTGTCTGTCTGTGTTTAGAAGTTGTTAACTTGATTTTGTTGGGAATTTTATGCAAATAAAAAGGAATTTACAAAAAGTGATAAAACTCTAAAAATATTTAGGACTTCTTAGTAAAATCAGAAAACTTGCTCTTGTATGCGGAGAGAATCGCATGGTCAATCTCGTTTTAATAAAATGTTAAATATAACAAGATTATCAGTACAGTGAGCATTCGTTTAATAATGTTTACAATTATGACAGGTACTTTTGTCTCCGTTTATTACACAGCTGATAATTAAATTCATTAGCGATCGTTTACGGTATACTTTCTATAAATTATTTTCATCTTTTCGCAGACAAAGGAGGGAGCTGGGACTAGCCTGTCACTACAGTACTAATCATATCCTTCGTGGTTCAAATCAGCATACTAATTATACTACAACAGACAGGACAATTTACTGACCACATTTCGAAGGATCCAACACCAGAACTGTTCGATATGTCTAGGAAGGACCTGAAAAAGTATTGTATTCATAAGACACGATATCGGTGAAAGTAGCGATAAGTACAAGAGATCTATGTCCAGCAATGAACATCAAAAAACTTATGGTTCAATTAAAATTACTAGAAGCGTGGTATGAAAGATCTATGTATGAGTACCACTAAACTAGCATTGATTTTATTTTGGTTCAAATGTACAGACACTTTCATTTCATTTAGTTTAATAAAAAACGTGCACAATTATTCGATGTGCACCTGATTTGAGCATCAAATTTATGTATGTCACAAATAATTTTACAAGTAATGTAACTTATATTAATGAAATATGTTAAAGAAAAAAGTTCCCTCTAATAATGTACAGAGAATATGTGCATATGCGGCATGATACGAGCACTAAGAACACTGGCCTCATTCCCGCATAGAATAGCGATCGCAATTTTCTTTGCGAAATATAAGCTAACCGTTTTGTCACCAGCTGAGTCGATTAAACGTGAGAGCAATTGTTTGGAAAAAAATGACCTCAGCAACCAAAAGCTTCAAAGGCAAGTGGAATAATTAAAATAACCAAAGCAGTTGTCATTATATACTGTTACTCTTTATTATCAAAGAGGGGTATTTTTTCTGTAATGGAAGGGACATATATATCCTACCTACCTTAAAACCAGCGATCAAAACAAGTTTTTCGCTTTACTTCCATATTGGAATAGTGCCAGATATCATATATAACGATGTTTTTACACAAAGCTTTTTAAATTCAAAAACCGTCAAAACGCCAAACACATAAAAGTCGTATTTTGTCGTACAAATATGTCGTTTGTTATTTTTTTTATTTTCAAAGATAATAAATTTCCAAGGCTAGAGAACAGCGTGCTAACAAAAAAGTTTAACCAAGTACAAAATTTCATAGTTCGGTGTGAAATGCAAACAAACTAAGCTATTATATTCATTCAAGCCATTAAGCCCAGAACTCCACTTGAACCGACGGTGGTATGCAAAATATGTAGCACAATCCGTTTTGTTAATAGGACAAGGAAACAAATTGGTGCGTCAAAAAACTTCTATTTATTTGGTGATGTTTGCCATCTCTGTGTTGAAAGGGCCGACGTTTCAGTCAGCTTTGATTAGTCTTGCATCCCTCACTTTTATGCACAAACTTTTATTGTGGTGTGTCAAAGGGCGAAATAATCGTGGCGTGAATAATGAAAAGACAATTTGCGGTGACGACGCGAATCCTCGACACGAGTTCAACGGACGGCAGGGTGCGTGCGGGTGGGCGGCTTTGCCATAACCATTTTCGCTGGAAGTAATACGCTAAAAATAATGTAATAAAAGTAATATCCAAATAATTTTATTCTTCAATAAAAAAAAACAATTTGAACCAATACAATATGGTTATTGTAATATATAAAATTTATCAGTCTTTGCATAATGTCGGCTATCTACACAGAATTGACAATCATCAAGGAACAATATTAGAATTAAATGAGATAGATATTATTATGTTTGTAAGCTATTAATTAATTCGCGAATGTTTGGGTGGCTAGTGGGCGCTTGGTTGTATGTAACGCGCATGCGCGATAAGGCTTCTGCGCTCGTTGCCCGCGGCCGTCAGCTCGACGACGCCACCCGCGCGGGCGGCCGCTGTCGCTCAGCCAGAACCCACGCTCTACTCGACTCGATTGTAAATCGATACCTTCTCGATCAAATCAACCAAATCGAGCTAATCCAATGTGCTAACAAGTCCAGTGCTCAATGCCGTCGACAAATCACAACCTACAAGACAATACTGCCGCGCCACTAGCAACGAATGTTCTCTTAATTAATTGTGTGATCGGTGTTTGTGAGTGTTTATGCCGTGTACGTATTTTAATGTATTCATAGCTACATGCCATCTGAGGGATGTCTTTCGCTACTTGGTTAATGGAACGTCAATGCTGCATGACTTGAAATATCGAACAGGTATGTAAACCATTTAAGAAGTAAATAGTTATATTATATACTAGCATACAATATTATATCAATAGTGCAATACCAGGTAGTCACATTACAATAGATAATAAAATAAATAAAGTATTTATAGATACTTTAGAATAGGTTAGTGTTAATAACAAAATAAACAATGTACAATTAGATACAAAAGTTTACATAATCCAAATTCAATGGTAATTAGGCGTCTATGTACATAAAACGTAAGTACCTCTAAGAGAGCGAATATCCTCAAAACGTGGCTTTAATTTGTGCTCATAAATTCCGTTAAAGCAGTCACTCGTGTGTGAAATTTGTGGTTTGATGTAAGATCAAAGACTCGGAGGTATCAACATGCTCGGATGATTGATTTCTGACATCGCTCGCTTTATTGCCAATGGTCGAAGGTCAACGTACGTTTAAGTGGTATTTCATAGACTCACGTCGTTCTCGAGAAATTGGAAATCTTGACCTCAGCACTCATGTATATTAGGAACCTACTGCAAGATGAATTAGTAGCGACGCGATCAAAGTACCTGGTTTTATATAGAAGCGAAATAAAATAAAGTTATGAATGGATTTATTTAAATTGTATCCCGAGGAATTATTCCAATGAAAATTCATATTACAATATGCAAAATAATCTTTAATTCTCGACCTTGTTTGAACAGGCTAAAGATTAAGCCTAATCCGATTTTATCGATAGAATACATGTTTATTCCAATCAAGTCGAGTATTCGTTGATAAGATCTAATTGAGCTAGCAATCGTTGATTAAATATACAATGTAACCAAATACATATATTTAAAAAAGTAAGGTGACTGACAGACACAGAGCAGCGCGCTGCCGAAACTGCTGAACTTATGAATCTTGAAATTTCGCTCATAGATTATTTTTATAGCGTAAGCACTAAGTAAATAATTTTGGGAAATTCATTCCTAAGGAAATAAACTACGACTTGAAAGTGTATCAAACTTAAAACTAGTTTATACATATATAATTTTTGTTTGACGATCGAGAAATAATAAAACAGATGTTGTATGGAAACCCCCTTCATTTGTCTTTTTTGTTAATTTACATGAATATACTACACTCCAATTGATATATTATTGACGTATGTCTCCAGATTGATATATTGCTACCTGGCATCTTAAAAGTAGTGTCACCTGTCCGGTGAAACTATATTTTCTTCCTTAAACCTAATTTTACATTTTTTTTAAAGAAAGAAAACATTTGTTACACAAAAGAATCAATGGAACTAGTAATTCATCAGATAATAAGTAATCAATGCCTTCAATATACACCCAGCTCCACAAAAAGCATCAATCCACACTGAAGTCGATCATAAATGAATTGCTAACCATAAAGACTAAGATCAAATGCCTCAAAAAAGTAATTCCGTCTAACCTTTCCAATCAGAACAAGGTACACATTGCTTGGTGCTTATTAAGCTGTCCTGTTCTACTTACAAATCGATTACAGAGGAATTGCTTAGAGGAGTAAATGAAACATCTAAAAGACATTATTGATCTGTTAGAGAAGAGTTAAAAACTTTTCTTAAAATAAATCTTTTCAAGAAAGCTTTTTGAAATATTTTGTTAATTAAACGATAAGAATACTTATTGTGATGAAATTCTAGGGCCAACGTAACACAATTTCTTTCATAGATACATTGTGTATAATTTAAATCTATTTTAAAAGATATAAGCATACCAATGGAGTTTCCTCCGCTACTTCTTCTCTATGACGTGACATTTTCCGAAGTAGTGCTAGATTCTTCTTTGACATTCAAAAAGAGTTCTATCAGAAGCGATTTTAAATAACGGCCATTTGACTTTAACTTTGATATCTCGTATATATATAGTATATGCCTGATTGCACACTTTTAACTAGAATACAGAAACGTTAACAAGATAGTATAGACAATTACAGTGAAGTTGTCCCATTTGCCATCGTACTGCGAGAAGCACACTATCATTCCTTTTTTCTAGGGGGGAAAACCTTTCAAACACGATAGAGTGGGAACATTTCTAGGTTATGTGAGATGTCCATCCACTAAAAAACCCATCGGTCGCATCCTTCTGTGTCGGTAAAGCTCTCAAACACCAAGCTCTCAAAACTAAGGAGTTGCCTTAGTTGCTCTGCTGCTCTGCTGTTTCGCCTCAATCGGTTACATTTCAGGTAGCTTCCCCCATCTCTTAGGCATCGGCTGCTATCGTCGTCAACATGAGACCACACATACCGGCACCCGAGATAGCCATGTTTGAACGGTTCGAGCTCCTAACCTTACCACTCTCGATCACAGAAGACTCCCTTTAATCTCTCTACAATCCATTAGCCTCGTAGGACAGGCAGAACATACCTATGCGCTATTCTTGTCCTGGTACGTAACATTACCTTGGTCTTTTTCATTGACTTTATCGAATCATAATGATAACAAAGAAAGTTACATAATTAAAAGATATCTCAAGTTATATGTGTAGGTGTAACAATGTAATCAGACATTATTATATCTCACATTTTCCTTGCAAATTAATTACGTGGGATGTCGCCCACTCGGTACCTAAATATTACATGTTATCGATAGCCCTATTTTAAATTATTAATTACTCGTAACCTGATATTATTGATCATCTTTGAATGCTGCAGGCAACAAACTTTATTTTTTTAATGTTAGAAATGTAGCAAACGAACGTGAATGCCACCTTATGTTAAATAGTTACAGCCAATGAAATCCATATCCAATCTCAAACTGGTCCCTAGTTTTATCTGAGGTTGTAGTTGAGGTGATGAGTTGAGTTTGGATTTGCACGCATAGAAAAACAATACAAAGGAATCATTCCTCTGAATATCATCTCAAATTAATACAACCAATCATTAAAACTTCATAATGAACCATTCTTAACACAGGTATATTTTCTTACTTGTTACAAAGTGTTGAATAATGAAAATTGTTTATTTGTTCTCTTTGTTCCAGAATGAGAGGAGCGAAAGCGGTGTTCCTTATTTTGTTTATCGGTTACCTTTCGGCTCTACCAGACACTATCCGAATAGGTAAGCATTTTGAACACACTAATTGAAATAGTCTTACAGTACAATAAAGTGACATGTAACAAATATTCTTGTACACACATAATTTATTTAAATTTTTAGCAACACAATTACAACGTAATATTAGGTTTGACTGATCTTAAAACTGGACAAAATTAGACAATCATGTAATCTTATTTATTATTAAAGTACACCAACTACGTAACAGACTTCTATATCCATATGAATATAAAATTTAAGAACATGTGTGCCTGTCATATGTTCTTAAATTAACGAATATAAAAAATGTTTGAATGTGTCTGACTATATCACAAAATAGATGTTAAATAAAACGCCCCTAACTCTAACAAGTCGATGACTCCAATGCCGACATATCACGAACGATATGCCGACATATCACGAACGATATGCCGATGACTCCAATGCCGATATATCACGCCTCAAAGGTGGCTTTGAGGCGACCGGGACAAGCGACCGCGACGCGACACTAGACAGAAGACGGACGGGTGCGCTTTGTATGCAGTTTTATGGAGGGTTTTAGTTTGATACTTGAGCAATGCTTTAGAGTTTTTAACAAATATGTGGCCGAAACGCCGCAAAATTATGTAGACTGTATTTACATTTGTAACTTTAATTACATAGAAAAAAACATGTAGTAATGTGGAAAGCGTTCAGACATTTATAATATTACTGACCAAACATTGACCGAAAACAGCGACCTCGATTAACTGAAATTGAATCAGCGTAGTCGTATGTGATTTTAACATACCCTACTTGTTTTTAGTGGCATTATGCAGAATACCAGATTTTTTTTATTTTTATCTAAAGGAAACAATTTTATTTAATTTATTATTGCTTAAACAATTTTATGGAAGATTAAAAAATAATATTAAATACATAAGTAATCGTCAAAAGAAACTTGTCACCAATTGAAAATCAGAAAATTAATACAAGAAAATTCAGGTCAAGTTTTTGTGTCTAGATCGTTAGCTAGGAGATGAATTAAAAAAGCCTCCTAGATAGAAAGATAAAAGCTTTCTAACTCATTTCATAGCGACAACACCCTATCGTTCAGAATGAAAGTGCGATACGAATTCCACCAATTAGTTCCAAGTTCCACTTCGGCCGTGTGAACCCGTCGATGGAGGAGCGATACCAATTGACCCAGAAACATCATTATGATTTATTAACTGGCTACTGCTACCGTAATATATATTTGTGCTTTCCTGCTATGATAGATTAGTTACTTCCGGAGTTCGCAATTTGCAACGATATCTCTTCATTATTTTTATTAAGAAAGTTATTAAGGAAATATAGTATTTATTTTTATGATAAAAATAACTGATAAATTAATTCTTCCAGAGAAAACGTTATTAAATAAGAATAATAATTCAACAGATATACAAAATGGATATCAAAAACTTCAAAGTCAAATAGGATTTTATAAGCCACATCGTCGACTCGATTCCGGTCCTGTTTGTTGTTGGATAATATATATTATGTATTTTTTTTGTCATGTAATCTAATTGTAAACTAGGGTTAAAATTTCTAACTTCTTTGTTATCGGTAAAATTGTTTAAAATTGACTTCAAAATTCCACCCGAATATACAAGACCAAAAGGGTTAATATAAATTTGATAATTGGTGAAACTATATATGTAGGTGTAGGGATTTAAATACGAAAACGTTTTATATCTTAACAATATGACGTTAAAATCAGGTGGGTTATTTCACCCTGAAGATGATAAGCAAGAGGTGGCGTTCCGCTACGCAGTGGAGCGGGTTAACGCGGACCGTGCAGTGCTTCCGAGAGCCAAGCTTCTGGCACAAGTGGAAACTATATCGCCCCAAGACAGCTTCCATGCGTCAAAACGAGGTTTGTATTTAAAACGGTAACCAAACTATATCTTTATATCTATCACTTTCACTTTTTACACATTTTTTAATTGTCATTGTAACCACTGGTACTTCCCCTCAACTTTGCTCGAGCATACTCCACCACGAATACCCCAATATATATAAATGACTAAACTGTTTTTTGGGTGTTTACAAATCAACCGTAAGTTCTCTAAAAAAATTAACATCTGTTATTAATCAGGACCAACCAATTAACGTCCTACGAAACAAGCCATGAGTTTTATCACTTCGAATCACTCATCCAATACCCTACTGCTCCCAACATTAACTTCCTCGGTCATTCACGATCTACTCAAGCCGCGAAATTATGTGCGAGAACTCAAATAATTATTTTAATAAAATATAATGCGATGGATAATAACATATTTTTATACGTCTAAGTTTTTTTAACTCGCCTTGATATGTAGATGCGGTGTCATTCATAATATATTAAATAAAATAAAACTAATAATATTCGCAATTGGGGCTATACATAATATCTATGTAACTAATGAAATAACAAAGTACATATTTCCCATTACGATTGTAGTTTACTTTGAAAGTCACTTTTGTGGTTTTATGACCCCTTTTCTTATTATACTAAGCGTTTCCGCACTATAGGAATCTCAATTTGACACTAAGAAAAAGTTTCACTTACTTTCAATCTTTTTTATGTGAGATTTTTAGCGTAGTGTGACAGAGTACGCTGAAGATTACTTTTATAATACTTACCTACATTTAAAAATATTTACCTTCTAACTAAATAATACTAAGACTGCATCTTTTTAAGTTCCGTTCCTTAACATGAAAAGATCGCCATCAGTAAGTGAGAACTATAGCTTACTCTACCGTACTGCGCTAAAGCGATTTGGTGGAGGAAGACACTGATTAATGGCAAATCTGTGGCAAATGACCTCAATCGAAGACCTCAAACTCTGAAGCACGATTGTTTGCATAAGTAGAAGTCAGCAAAAAGTGGTCACGCGTCCAAATCTCGATCGGTACGAATGTTACTTTAGCATTATACATTGGGCTACGCGTTGAATTCTATATACACTGAACCGCAAAGAAAAAGGGTCGGTTACCAAAACTTCAATATTTTCTAAAATATTTGGTTCAATGTCA
>DWON01005226.1:0-15160 GCA_018251015.1 Phocides pigmalion okeechobee | reverse complement strand
AGTCAGCTAAATCTAAATCTTTTATTGGAGCAGAAGAACAGGTTCTATTGGTTTTCTGGTCAGTGGAGAAGGATTTCCGCAAAATATCTCAATGACTCAATAAGGATGTCAATTCGCGACGGTCATGATTGTTAGTGAAAAGAAAATCCTTAATCGTTTCTTTGTTTGCAACCGAGATCCGTTTTATATATACAGCAAGGGTTTCCTAGAAATCTGTTGCATACCTTCAAGATAAGTTAGTATAAATAGAAATCATCAGAATTATGTCATTGGTTAAGAAATAATTTTGTTGTTTGGCCGCAAGTTGAAGTTGAATCTTGGTTGTACTATCGTATGTTTGTCTATACGTATATTCGAAATATCCGCAATCAAAAATAAAAAATAAAAAAATGAGAATACCCGGTACATATCAATATGGTCATCTCATATGGATTAGACCAGGTACCACACTTTACTTCCGAAACGCAAGAATTGCTTCACGCTAAAATGGGTGCCGTCCGTACGTTAGCTAACATGGCGCTCGAAGTTGATGAACTGTTACAATGTAATTTACATTTTCATTATATTACATTACATTACAAAGTGTATGTAAACACCTTATCATGAAACAAAGTACCCGAGTTTAAGTTTACCTCCGCGGTCGTATCGTTTATTTTCTAGAATTTTTAAATTCTCATAAAAAACATAATTATACTTCAAATTTTTGTTATTAATATGAAACCATTATGTATTCTTGTTTTTAATTATTTGTTTTTATTAATTTATAAATATTTATGACCGTAAAATAAATATCAAGAGCGTATAATTTAGGTCAGAAGGGCATGTATAAGAAAATCGTTGTTTAATTAAAAATAACTTCTTTATAATTAAAAACTTCAATTTAAAACTAACAATTATATGTTGAACAATTAATTATTTACAGAAAATTACTTAGTGAATGGATTCGATAGTGAGTTTAGCCGTGATCACGACCCATGCAACTGGTTCGAAATATCGGTAATAAATAATCGTTAATCGTGATTAACCGGTACACAATAAATGCCGCGATAATATTACTTTAGAACCACACGATACAAGGTGGTAGTACAACGCATAATCATATTTATGATCAACTTTTGTAATTGTTTATTATAACATATACAGAGATATGGGACATTACGAACGTATTCTTTTTTTCAGCTATGTAAAGAAATTATTTAAATTGATCAGATAGTTCAAATATAAAAGCGTTTATGTAAAATAAAAATTCTCTATTTGTTTTTTATTTACTTTAAGATTGATATATATAAACATGTAAAATTTGCATTGACTGCGTCAGTTTACTCAGCTATGACTTTACAATTTTATAATATAAAAGTGATGTAGAAAATAAATTTAAAGACTGTATTGGTCCTTCGAGTCGGATCCACACTTTTCAGTTTATATTAGAAGAGTTATAAACGAGCGTGAAAGTCCTCTGATGTGAAATACTCTGACATTCACATCTAAACTTAAATTGGATTATCCTAGAATAAAATAAAACTTATCTGAAGTCGCAAAAACATTACTATTACTGAGGATCAAGATGTTTGCCTCGCTTGTGAGCTTGTAATCGGCAATTGTACCTTTCTATCTGAAACACAAGAATTGCTATGTGGTGAATTATGGGAATGCCGGTGGTATCTCCCCGGTCGAACTATAGTTCACATATACATAAAAAATGATAAGAACCAGTTATCAAGCTCACTCAGGATTGTTTATTTGGACATAATGATAAGCGAGCTTATGGAAACATTTCACTTTCTTATCAACCGTATCATTTGTTATCAGATGCAAGCGACCTGAAAATAGAACCATATATTATGCTAATCGAATGTTTACAAAAGTTTATGTGTGATAATGCTTATAGAAATGTTGACACGTGACTTAAAATGCGGTAAGTATTTATTTATTTTTAACATGCTTTTATTAGCTTGGTCTCTTGGTCATAGCTTCATTAGTGTATGTATGTAACGGATTCTTTGAGCATAATTTTCACCAATTTCCAGAAGTCTCATTAAATTGAAACTTTGCATACGTATCATGGACGGATGACAATGCAATAATATAAGAAAAAACATGAAAAATGATTTTATTTATCTTTATTTGGGAAACAAACAATACAATGTTACATTTATAAGTAAAAAGTAGGGCATATTTCAGTTTCCATTAATAACTAATCCACAATAATGATTGGTAAGTATAATAGCAAAATAAATGCATTCGGACAGAAGAAGTATTCGTGATGTCTAAAATATCTTTTTTAAGCAAAATGTCCTTCAGTGTTGTATTATGGAAAACAATTGCATTATGAGCAGACGTAAAAATAGTCGGAATTTAGGTATTTTTATGTTCGTTACCACATAATTTCGTAATATATCGATTAGGAAAATTATTTTTTATTTGAAGAAGTAGAGTTTTCGTTTGGTTCCATTTTAATTTAATAATATATAAAGAGTAAATAAAAGAGCTAAGAGTAAAAAAGGAGGACGAAATTTCATATTAGAGTTAAGTTCAAATTAGAATTGAGCAATTGCAAGTATACATATATATGGATGTATACAGATAACAATAAAAATACATTTCAAAGAAATTTGCATTCTTAAGTATAAGATAGTCGGTTCTTTAGTTAAAATTTTTGCTTTACGTATAACGTTTGAATCAATTCCTATTTGATAGAGAAGATAGCTAGAAGATGATTGATCATACCTTATACAATTTCAGATTGTAATTCTCGCAAATAACACTCAAGAGAACTCCATTCTACACTAAACTTACCGTAATGTCTGTCAACACGTCCCACGCAAATAGCCCTGCTTCATGGATCAGATTCAACTATTTAATATATTGTCAACGACAAAGTGTAATTGTGGTATTGTAGTCGTTACAGAAAATAAATGTTTTTCATCGATAGTTTTAATCCCATCTGTCTCTTTCATCTTTTTGTTCTAATCAGGCTTTAGGACTTGTGACGAGGAAGGGATTTGCTGAAGTTTTTTATTTTATTTCAGAAGAGTAGCATGCAGATAATAAGAGGTAATTTCGTCCGTACAAAACAGTATCCAACCTGAAACAGGACCGAAATCGTATCCGATGTCTTACGTGTTGATCAAGTTGAAGACTGAGATGGACAACTTTCTTGTAAGCAAACATCTTTTTAGTAGATTAATAGCGCTTTTAGTAATGTTTGTTATCGTAAATTGGAAAAAAAAACTCTTTAATTCGGAAAATGTTGGCACACTTGCACTGTTAACACACTCAGATATTTGAGACACAAAAGTCGACGGACTCGTTTGGATTTCTGAATATTTTTTATCGCTTTCATTACAAATTGTGTGAAATTTTGACTCCATCAATTTACTCTTTCTTTAGATTTGCTAGTTAGCATGACACAGCAGTGCCTACTAAAAAGGCTCGGAGCAAAACAGAAATCACTCGTACGCCAGCTTCTCTTCCAGATTGCTCATAAAGGACAAACACCCAGAAGAGATACTAAAACCCAAGCTTCAATAAGCATAGAACATATTGTCAATCATTAAGCAATATGCCTTCAAAAATTATTAAATTTCCTACTGTTGTAAATCCACAATTTTCTAGTCGATGAATAATTGGCAATCCTGTGATGGTGGTAGATTGCGTAATTAGCTAACATGTTGATATTATGCAAATCTAATCCTTACTGAAATAGATATAACAGCTACTTTCCAAAGTTTTGAGTACACATAACTATTTACTGACGTGTTTATCTTGGCGCCCACTGCAACGAATCTACAAGATTGTATTGAGGTAGGACATTGATTACGATGTCAGATATTTTCAGAATATCGTGTTTCTCTTTAATTTTTTCTTTGTTATATTATTAAAATATATTTTAAATAAAACTGCTCAGTTTCATGAACATATAGAGAGAAAAATATACTGAAAAGTTGATTTGGAAAAGAAAAATAGGATGTTCGCTATTAAGAGCATCACCGATTATACTTTTGCTTGCGCATGCGAAGCAACTCCTCATCCCACCTAAATGTAAGTGGTTACACCTGTTCATGTACATCTGGAATCAATTTAACGTACAATCTGGATCTTATGTGAAGTCGTATACAGATTTGCTACTCCTAATCATAACAGAGTCGATTAAGAAACATTCTTACGGTAAGACGGTAAACTATCTTTACCTCGAACAAGGAAATCTAAAGGTTGATTTTTAGTTTGAAACAAGTAATTCTCATACAAAACAGTTTTTTTTTTACAATGAAATAAGATATAAATAAATAAGTAAGGATTCTGCTTCTGAAACACTTAGTTATGGCTTTTAGGGTACCCATAATTTAACCAGCTTATCTAACTTACTACACGTTATTTAGGTTTGCATTTTGGAGTATCGAAAGACAGACTTTTTCGAGGCAATCTATTTTGGGCGTCAAAAAGAGCTCACTACAAGTTTGACTTTAGCCGGGATTGCCCGTTTTACATGGAGTTGGGTTTACATATATAGATCTTGGGCCAGCGATTGACTTTTCATCGGATAGACTGGGAGTTAGGTTTCTACATTAATTCCAGAAAAAATATTTCCATTTTCTAAAGTACGAGCGTACAACTTACGTGTAAGCATATTTGAATATTTTATTGCCCTTTCACTTAATGAATTTTAAAGATAAAACGTAAAATCAGTTCATCGGCTTAGAGGTCCTCTTGGTTAAGATGAGGAACAAAAGCCTCCGGACATTCATATGGAACCTGGATCACAATTGAAATCCTATTTGAGGTCGTGTGGAGGTGGACTACTGAAGCCTAAAAAGTTGGTATGATTTAATTTGTATTAAAGTTTTATCACATACGCTTTACATAATCAACATAACAATACGTAAATTGTATAATTCCATGACCTTTCATTTAATACATAGACCCACACTCTGCATATAGATGAACATTTTTATTCAAAAATAAAAGTTTGCATAAATACCGATCGTGTAGATAATTGAATGCTGTGAATGGGTAGGTACTCGACATTTTCAGCTTTGAATGAAGTGACAATAGGCGGGAGAACTATAGTTCGACGGCGTACCACCGTCACCCTCATAATCCGCCATAAAGCATTTGTTGTGTTTCGGTTGGAGAGGTGCAGTTGCCGGCTACACTTTGAAACGAGGCCTCAGTCCTCAGCAGCAGCAACTGAGCTCGAATGTAGATGACATTCGAGCTCAGTTAGGATTTTGGTCGCGTTTGTCGTTGTACGTGGATGTCTATGGGCTGCGACTACTTCACATCAGGTGGTTTTGCATGCTCGTTTGCTACTCTTCTCACATAAAAAAGAGATCAGGTACAATTTCTGCTATTGTATTAATTAAAGTGACTTTTTTTATCTATTTTAAAGTGAATTTTATCCTTACCATCATATAAAAGTGGAACGTTATCCGTTTGTTTATTTGTTTGTCTTTCTTTAATGCGATAATTACTTATTAATCTACCTCGAATTTAGCACACACAGTGCTTGTACCTTTGGTCTCGTTGTAGGCTTTGTATTATCACGCTATATTATCTTATAATGTGGAAAAATATTTAAATAAGATAATCGCCTTCATAAGCAATATTTTTGAAATTACTATTACTGTTTCGTTTATTGCAGGAATATCTAAATTTTTCGGTCAAAGCAGTAGCCTCATGATAAATTATAGTTCTTAAGTATAGCCTATTGCCAGCTTCACCTAAAAACGAGGCGACCACTCTCCGTTTCTGTCCTCAAAGGAGCAGCTCTTCAATCGTATTTACTAGTCTAGTACGTCGATGTTCAAGAGCTGTCAATTAGATGGTCTACTTGCTCGTTTGTTTCTCCTCTAATATAAAAAACTACATTTAAAAATCTAATATGAAAAGTAAGAATACGATTCTGACCTCAAATATTCCAATCATATTTGTGATTGATTACTGTTTTCTATAGATGACACCATTCACTTACAAATAGATTACAAGCTCATTTGCTACTTCAATTTCATAAAAAAGTAATTCTGTCCTTATCAAAGACAGTGAAGGTGAATGATATTCATAATTTACATAAATTTAAGTGATATGTTATCTGTATGATAATCGTAATTATTTTTGTCGACGCGAAAAGTAATGCGCAATACGATACAAATAATTTACTGTCGGCAAAACGTAAATAATGTTCATAAAAATTGTTTTAACTATTAAGGGGAAATATCGTTAGGAAACCTACACGCCTATGTTCTTTATCCTCAAACCAGCACGTCTTATCGCTGGATACATGTGTCCCTCTTCAAATGGAAAGAGTAAGATTTTAGTCCACCTTGCTGGCTGAAGTTTGGCAGACTTAACACGCTTTTGAGAATTTTATAAACACTCAGGTATGCAAGTTTGTTTATGACGTCTTCCTCTACCGTTAAGATACGTGATATTGAGTTACTAATACGCATTTAACTTGTAAAAATCTGTGGCTAGGGGTTTGAACATCGGATCCAGGAGATCTATATATTTTTCGTCAAAAGGAAAAAAATTGCTAATCATAAATTGATTAGTATTGCATAGTCTAAAACGGTTTAAAGAAGAGAAACCGTTCAAAAATGGCGCCAAAATAGATTAAAGATGATACAGAAATAGATTAAAGATAATAATCAAAAGGGCGGGAGAAAATACATGCCGATAACTAGACTATGATAAGCTTAACGATAAATAGGCCCTTAAAATAGATCTGATAAGGGAATCAAGTATTGTAAAGTACAAGTACATGAAGTATAAATTGAATTTAAGTGTTGATTTTAATGGAGTGTAGCGTAATCGGTCACCACATAACATCTGTTTAACCTGTCGACGTCAATCCTATTTGAATAACAATACACTTGGACGTCAATGTGTCGATACAATACCGGACTATGCACTCTGAAGACGTATAAAAATTTCAATTGTCAGGTAAAAATATCGTCGTACGGCATGGACTTTTAAGACCAATGAATGGTGTTTATTTTTTTATGCGAAAAGAGTAGCAAACGGGCATGGAAACCACCTGATGTTAAGTAGTCGCAGCCCATAGTCAGCCACGTACAACCACGACCGAAATTGTATCTGAGCTCGAACGTAACTAAACCTAACGACTAATACGGTCGCCTCGCTTCAGTGTAGTCGGCAACCGCACCTCTCAAACGAAACACAATTAATGTTCACAGCGGATTATGAGGGCGGCGGTCGTACTTCCGACCGAACTATAATTTTCCCACCTTTAATTGTTTTGATAACAATTATCAAAATCAATCAAAATTATTATTGAAAGAAATTGATGGGTTTGGTCCTTTCCAACCAGATTGCAAAGTATCAATTGATTATTTGGCAAAGATATCAATGAAGGCAAAATATCTTGAGATAACTTAATTTAAGTTTCTTATGAATGTGAAGATAAATTGTAATTAGTTGATAAATATATTAATAAAATAAATTAACAAGGAAAACATATTGTTCACATTTTAATCAAATATTAACAACAGGCAAATTTGAGTAATTCGTTTTAGTTTTGTATTTAACGTTACCTCTTTTAAATAAAAGTAAGTTACGATTCTGGATGATATTATCTATAATACTTTATCGCTTTTTAAAAATAGTAAAATTCAATCACCTGTTTGATTAAATTTGAAAAGCTACCTTTTTATTATGTAGGGTTGGTGCATGAAAACAAGGATAAATTAGCTGTCCCTAAATAAAGTAAAATACCAGAACATATCACAAATCTATCAGAGAAAAAAATCGATTGGTTATTAAACAAACATTGTGTGAAAAAGCGTATTATAAAACTAAGAATTATTTAAATCATAAACTAATGGTCTCAAACAACTCCAGCTCGACTTTCTCCATTAATTTAAGTTATTATTTGTAAATGACATTTTCAAAGATGGTAAAGATGTGTGTTTAGGAGTCTGTTCCCCAAATCGAAACACCTAACGATTCGGTGGTAGTTTATTGATGTCCAACGAGAGTTCTGTAAAAAATACTTTGAACAAAAATATTTTGATTTTTTATTTTTGAAAATAGAAAATCCATCCTGCAGAGCAGCAGAAATTAATACATATATTATAAATTCCAGATGCGTATATATTCACATAATATAATTATAATGTACGCTATTTACTTTTTATCTATTATCTATCGAATAATATTATCACGATCGTCGGAAAAGTGGAATAAATCAACTATCCATTGATAACAAATGTGAGAAGTGTTTTGAAGAAAACTATTGTTTATCATAGCGGCAAAGATAATTCTTTGGTAGTGGAACGAATGTAACAGGAGTCAACAATCGGCTTAAGGTGAAAAACATCACGCGTGGATTCAAAGAGTAACATTGAGGTCGCCACAATAGCGAGCTGCAACGGTCACGATTTGCGGTCGCTCCGCTTGCCTCAAGGCTCGCAGGGCTGTTGTTTACAATATTCGGCTTAATTGGAATTCTGGTGAATTTGTGTTTAGCTTTGAGGCGGTTGAAGCATTTACAAGCGAGGCGACTTCAGTCCTCAGATGTAGCATGTTTTCGGCGACCTCAGGAATTTAGTTTTACTTATTGGACGTGGATGTTTTTAACTAAAGCCACTGCTAATATCGGTGGTCTGAACGTTTGTTTACTGATCTATTAACAAAATCTAATTTGGAATAATTTGAAGAAAAGGTGATATTTATTTCAACGCTTAACTGATCTACTAAACAAACATCTAGCCTGGACTGGAAGAATACTTTATTTACTTGAGTTGTAATATATATGTAGTAGCGATTTATAAGCAGGTTTTATGACTTAAAATTCTGGGGAATTTTGCTTGTCAAGATAAGTAATATTTTCGTGACAACATAAGAATGATTTACTAACTAGATAAAATTAGCTGCAACATTTCGGGTTTATCCATATTTCTAAAATTGTTTAAAAACATTTTTTTTACATAAATTCGGAAATATTTTTATGGTTGAAAAATTCAATTGATTACAAATTATTTATGTAACGAACTGTAGACATTTTCGACGAAACCTCACCATCAGTAGAATTTTCGACATAGGTTACTCGAACAGATTACTTCTATAAAATCAACATTAATTAGCGAACAGCTAATGGTTGGTCGAAAACGAAATCGTCGGCAAAATACGACAGGGACTCGCTAAATGTAGCAACACGATGTCCAATGACGACAACGAATACAACAATGAATATTTATGGCATATCGAATGCTCGATCGCTTCATGCTCGACGCACCCGAATATCATCGATTCGAAACGACAATCTGCATTCCTAGGAACCAACAAAATGGCGTCAACTGTACGTTAAAAGTTCTCGACCTTGAGAATGTGGCGCGATCGTGATCACACGTTCAAAACACAATACGACTAACAGAATTCTTATGCAATGGTTTTTTAAATCGGATGTCCGCAATTAAAATCAGCATTTGTATTTAATATTTGCAAATATTTGCATACAACTTCGAAAGATGCTTTCGATTTCAACATAGATTGCATTAGCATTCGTTCAACAGACACCGATTGGAATACAAATGAGAAAGGTCAGTTTCATATTTCCGAACGATCGAAATGCCCTACCCGCGTTTAAAAATAGAACGACGGAAAACGTTTCGCTCCAATTAATATGAGTAGTCGATTTATAATAGAACGGGTGACATTTAAAAATCGAAATGATTACCGCGCCCGACGTTAAATAGAACAATGCGCAACCGGAATGTTATAAGTGGACGGATCGTAAGTTACGTTTCTTTATACGCTAGTCGCAACCCACATCTAGACGAGGCGTACTTTCGATTTCGTGAGGCCGGTAATTAGCATGGCCTCGGCATACGTGCGCTGCGTAACACGGAACGGAACTAGCTCGGGCGTCCGCGGGATCCGTCGCGTTCTGCCGATACCGTGCCACGGCGGGAAGGAATCCATTTTCACTTTCTTTTAAATTATATGAGCATCGGCTAAATTCGAATAGGCTGATTAATATTAGGGACGGTGTCGAGTTTGCATCAGACATTCGAAATCGAACGACGAATTTTAGGTATAACAATATATGCAAATTAAGTTGACATAACATTTTGAAGACTAGTTGCTAGTTGCTGGGCGGATGCTTACTATTGAATTTCGATTTAGTATTGCCGGTAAGAAAAACCTATATGTTCTTTGTTTACTTACATCTGCTTAGAGGCTTACCGCACTATTTTGTAAACCATAATGTATCAGAATTGTTGATTTAAGCAGTCTGCAGATTGCATTATACATTTAGAAAAATAATGTTTGTCTATTCCTAAGTAAGACAAACGTAATGCTTCAATTTAATGCGAATTTCGTAAAACGACCATTGTCTAATACTGTTATACAATATCACAATTCTAAGCTTATTTTAAGCCTGTTTTAAGATGGTAGTAAGGCCTAAAATGCTCGGAGAATGGTAATTTATACAAGCGTTGTCTTAGAACATTACGTTCACGTTTCGCGTCGGATGACAGGACAGGTTTGCTACGCTGCACTTAGAGTATCGCAATGGACTTTGCTAAACCACACTTCGCAACATTAATCATGTTTCCTGCATATCGTAATCAATAATAACTAATTTATCTACAGTTACATCAAAGTAAGTGTACTCGAAAATGTCACGCGGTGCCGTAAACTCACAAAAGGCGGCCCGCGAAAAATAAGAGTTGACGCTAATTTTATTCTTTTTTTATAACCTTTTATATTGTAATACAAATTCAAGGTCCGAGAAAAAGTTGTAGCGATCAAAATCCGGTTATTGTATCAATTGACCATATACGTAAGTTGTCATAAAATATTGGTACCTATTCTTTTATGTCGTTGTGAGAAAATCCATTTTCGTTCGATATTGTATCATGGTCGTATTTTTAGAACATATTACACGACAACAAACATATTACATGCAAGGTTACTGTTTTTTGAATAAAATTGGAGTGGCAAATGAAAATGCAGTCCACCTGATGGTACGTGGTCTCTTGTCCATGGACACCTGGAACGAATTTTATATAAAACAGAAGTTCTAGTTGAAGTCTATCTACTCTACTCCTGAGGACCCGTATGGCCACTTGCCCATGGACATCAGTAACAAACTTCTTACATAACAGCGATGTCTGAAGTCGGTCATAGACCTGATGAATCTTTTATAGAATAGAAGTCTCACTTGAAGTTGATCAGAGATGTGTTGCTACTTATTAGGACTAATAGCCAATACTACCTACACATCTGTAACAGACTTATTACAGAACAGGGGTCCCTCAAGTCGGTCACAGATCCGTTGAACCTCTTATAGAACAGAAGTAACACTAGAAGTCAATTACATGCGTTGTCACCTTTCAAAACGAAGATAGTTACATCACAAATGAGCCAGCAACCAGATAACAATATAGGTATTAAATATATTTGTTTTTGTTGTCACGTTGTTATCGTTTTGAAACCAAAAACAAAATGAAATGGAGCAAAAAACTTTTATTAATCTCTTTGACCTTATTACAATGTTGTTCACTTAGTAACCGATAGACACTAAAGGCACTGATTAAATAAAGAAAATAAAACATTTTTATATCTTTATTTGCGTGAACTTATAATTCTCTAATAAATTGTTTATGTGAAATTTATTGTCGTATTATCAGCTCTATAACATTCAGTTTAAACACTTGGATGACTTTGGAAAAATACAATATAATACAAATATTATTTATTGTGCAATACGAGAAACAATACATTTTTAATATGTGACGAGAAAACTTTGCAATTACATGCAACAAGTGTGGCTTGGAACAGTTTAATTTGTACACAAGGAAGAGTGTGTGATGTACCATATATAAAATTTATATAGAGGAGTCCAGAAAGCTAAAATTAATAAATAATAGATGTTGTAAACGCATTAATTGAAATATAAAAAAAAACATTCATTATTTATGGTTATAGAATCAATGTCAAACTAATAATAGTCTGTTGTCAACAACACAGAGTAGAGATTGTCTTAGTCACTAACGAATTTTAAAATGTCAATTTGACTCAATAAGTTTAGATTTTATGGATTATGTTTTCAAATGTTACTTTTTAAAAACCGGTCAGATTCAAAAAGCGTTTATTTTTTTAACATCAAAATTTATTGAATTACAGACAAAATTCGACTATTTACAAAATACAAAACTGGCTGTGCCCTGCGTTACCTTACGATTTTTCCGTCAGTGGTAAAGTTGGGAGAACCATAGTTCGACCGGGGAGGACCTCTGCCACCCTCATAATCCGCCGTAAAGCATTACTTGTGTTTCGGTTGGAGGTACGGTTGCCGGCAACACTTTGAAGCGAGGCGACCATCTTAGTTCTCAAAAGTAGCAACGTATCTCCGTTCGAGCTCAGATAGGATTTTGATCGTGTTTGTGGTTGTACGTGGATGTGTACGGGCTGCAAATGCTTAACATCAGTTAGTCTGCATGCTCGTTTGCCTCTCTTCTCACATAAAAAAATAAACAAAACTAGCCGTGTCCCGTGTTCCCTTACGATATTTTCTTTCAGCGGTAAAATACGTAATAATAAATAAATGTTTCCTAGGCACATCTTTGTAAAA
Organism: Phocides pigmalion okeechobee; assembly: GCA_018251015.1. Lineage (NCBI taxonomy): Eukaryota > Metazoa > Arthropoda > Insecta > Lepidoptera > Hesperiidae > Phocides > Phocides pigmalion. Next base: position 2,562 of record DWON01005226.1, on the reverse strand, counting down.
TTCACATGTGCAAGAGTATGGAATTCTAAACCTCCTGAGTTTTCCCCTGAACCTTATCACTAGACTATGACCGGTTGTTCAATATTGTTGATATAATTTATTATTGATTATTTATTTATCCGTTATTCAACAGCAAGCGAAATAGGATTAGGTTCATCTTTAAAATTGCAAAGCCACTGCACTGTGTTTAAATATTATGTAGCTGTATGATCCGGTTGTCGATGTCACTAACCTGCCAGTTCGAAATCATTTTTAACACTTTGACTGCGGTCGGGTTATATATCATCGGGTCAGTATTGTGGGAGGCCCCCTAAACTGAACCTTATTTGATTATACTGCAGATACGCCGACAAATTACTAAAATATTGTAGTTTTTAGCATCTGAGTATCATCTACGAAGACAGACGTAATGTCCGCCCCCAGTCTTGTAGCGCCGACGTAAACATTGCACTTTTGTTTGCCCATAATCTATACTTACATATTTTTCCGTACAGCGCAGGTGTGTACGAGCCGCAAGCGTATCGCGCCGAGAATTACACAGCAGTGTTGTAGCCGCAGGGAAAGTGTTAAACAAACATGGCGGCGTTTCACGGTCAGTGCAACATCAGATAACGATCGTTAGATCTTGCTGATTGTGCAAAAAAAACTGTCACTATAAATCCAGTATTCAAATCGTTCGGTGCCTTTTAGTTGTTTTGGCGATTACATCATTAATTTCCCATACGAACAGATGTCATTTTTTATTTTTTTTATGCTTGCGCGGGAATTCCAGCTAGGTATATGTTTTATCTGTTCCCACACTTGTTAGACGGTTTGTTTTACGTCTATTTGGAATTCTTTTGAAATGTTTTATCTGTTCGTTCATTTTAACGCTTTTTCTGCGGCTACAACACACCTGTGTTGTACGGCCAAATTTGTATGAATTACGGGCGAACAAGTGTCGTTTTTACGTCGGCATTACAAGATTGGGGCCGACGTTACGTCTGTGTATTAGTAGATGATACACAGATGCTAAAAAGGCAATATCTCAGTAATTTTGTCGGCGTATCTTCAGTCTAATCAAATAAGCTCCAGTTTAGGGCCGCCTCAAGCCAAACTGACTCGATCATATATATCCGCTCCGCAGTTAGTGTTAACATTAAATTCGACTAGCAATGTTATTAGGTAAGAGTTTCATAAGTTGACATTCTCGATTGGCCCTGACCGGGATAGAGCTAAAAAGAGTACAGAAATTTTTAATAGATAAGGATGTTGATAAAATTCCTCTCGAATGGCGTCATCTCGTGACATTTAGTAACTGTGCATACGAGATGCATTCGCCTATCGGATTTTCTCACCCAATCCATGTCAGTAACTTATATATATTAAATTAGGTAGAAATCGAGTTATTCTGATAATTATTTGATATTATTTGTAATACATATATATTTTTGTATGATATCGCAAACGAGCATGCAGGTACGTAGACGCTGCAGTCCATTCTCACCACATACAACCTCAAACAGGACTGTCGTTCTAGCTGAGCTTGTAGGTAAATGCGTTTTTTTTATATATTTTTTTTTTGTTAATAGATTTGATAGATCCAATTCTATAAGTTAGCCCCACGTTAGACGCTGCTCGTGACAAGAGAGCCGGTTTATATATCTTGTGGCGCTACAAGACGGCGGGCAGAAACATCTGTGTATTCGCGGAAGCTACTAGCTAAAAATACAATATTTCTGTGAATTAGGCGTATCTCCAGTCTAGAGAAATGCTCCAGCTTAGTGCCGTCTCCCGTAACGCTGACTCGATATAACATAAGCACCGCAGTTAGTGTTATGGTAAACACTCCCCTGATGGAGTCACACGGCGCATTAATCATTTCACGTAAGAACGTAATATTAGTTACGAAACCATCGATGGAAATGCTTTTGTGATATAAAATCGATATGTCTCTTAGTTTAACAGTATCAAAGTTAATCCGCTTTCGGCCATTATCAGCAAAAGTTGGCAAAAAATCTATATGTCTAATCTATGTCCGCTACACATTTTAATAGCCGATAGAGCTCGTTCTGGTCCTCCGCGGCCCTGTCAATCCGTCATGAGGTAATTTGGTGCTAATCTAGGTCTTAACTGGTCTTAGTCTAAGTTTTAACACTGGTTGGAGATGTGGAATGACGATTAGGTGCATTTTTTTGTGCGAAGAGTAGTAAACGAACGTGTAAGGCATTTAATGTTAAGTCGTTGCAGTCAATGGACATCCACATACTCTCTTAAACAAGACTGATGCTGTCTGAGGTTGTTCGTAGATGCGTTGCTACTCTTGAGGACCCCTTATTTAATTTGCAGGACATAAATAAATATACTCAGTATCATATAGAATACACATAGGATGAATTGTACAGGCGTTTCGACAATGCTTAATAGTTGTAGCCATAGTATAGCTATGGAATAATGTTTAAGTTATCTGTTGTTTGATGGAAATGTATAAATTACTAAACTGTTACACATGTCGCTATTTTAAAACAAAATAGCCACAAATCAAAAATATTCAAAATCCTTTTTATTGTAAAAATTCAAATT
>DWON01005225.1:0-15162 GCA_018251015.1 Phocides pigmalion okeechobee | reverse complement strand
GGCTGTGTAAGTGATTGAGGTTGTGTTTGGGGGTGTTGGGGGGTGTGTGTTGTTGGTGGTTGGGGGGGGGGGGGGGGGGGGGGGGGGGGGGGGGGGGGGGGGGGGGGGCGGAAGACCTCTCACTGGACGGTTACCGCTAAGTTTGCAGCCACTAAACAGGGGTATCAGCATTGGGTCATATTTCGGCTATCGAGGGATCCGGGGGGAGTTTACTTCCTTGAGATGCTTGAGTAAATAGACCCTTGAGGTCCGAATAATCCCTATCTATCGCCTCCTTCGACCAGAGCATGACAGTACCGTCCGTTGGAGTAGCAGATATTTGAGTAGGTATTCCTTAGTTTCGTTCGTTTGTGTTCATCTCACTTTTGGTTCAACTCATGATTAAGGAGGACGTGGTAAGAGTTTGCAACCTAACGTATGTATTACTAATCTTTCGTAGATATAACTTTAGATATTAATTTATAAGACAAGAAACTGATATAAAACTACTTTTTTGACTTTAAATTGTATTCGATTTATGGTAACGAGTTTTAGTAACGGTTAAATTTAATTAAAATATTTACATCTCTCGAACTCCTTAAATTAACTTTATAATATCGATAGAAACAAGGAAGTGTCTAATTTTCAACTTACGCTGTCTTTGCAAGAATGGAAAACTTGACACTAAAGCCGCGGAAAGCTTGATTCCTAAAGGTTCCGACAAAAAGCTCAAGACAATAGCTATCGTGGTCAAAAGAATGCGACGTCTCGAAATGCTATACTTCCGCCCAAAGTTTCGTCAGCTTCAACTACTGGTTAATAAAAACGAAAATTTGTCGACGTTTAGTAGACACTGCATGAAGCTCGACGTTTTATGGTAGAATCTCTATATATTTTACTAAGTAACGGTTAATAATGATTAACAATTTTTATCATTGCCGATATTTCGAACGATTTGCATCGCCCGTGGTCACGGCTACACTGCGATAGACAAATAAAATTCGTGAATCACGAGTATCTAGTACATAATAAAAAATATGGATTCGGCGAAGACATTACTTTAACTTTACAGAATCTGTATGGCTACGGGGAGGTACCATCGCATATTTATTAAATCAATGATTCGTGTGTTTATGAAAACACAAAGAAGAAAAGCGAACAACGTTTCATGTTTATGTTATAGTAGAGATAGAAACGTTATAACCAATTAAAACTCGTTTTTTTTTATGTGAGAAGAGTAGCAAACGAGCATGCAAACCACCTGAAGTCGCAGCCCATAGACATCCAAAGACAATCGCAAATACGACTAGAGTCCTATCTGAGCTCGAACATAGTTGCGTTGCGACTTCTGAGGACTAAGATGGTCGCCTCGCTTCAAACTGTAGCCGGCAACCGCACCTCTCCAACCGAAACACAAACAATGCTTTACGACAGATTATGAGGGCGGCGATGGTACTTACCCGGCCAAACTATAGTTCGCCCACCTTTACCTTACGGCGGATTATGAGAGCGGCGGTGGTACGTTATCGCACGTATCATAATTGTAAGTACCCGTTACATCGTAAAACCGTAAATCATGAGTACCCGTTACATAGTAACATGTATAAATTCCGCGATGTATTTACTTAAAATCATATGATACACACAATTCTAGCATTTAGTAGCTCTTATGAAATACTGTAGCAAGAATTTTCCACTGAAAATATAAAGGAAAGTTCTTCAAAATATTACTCTTGGCGATTTACATTTTGTGCATGATTCGGTGAATGCACAAGCTTTTCTTTGTGAAGGAGACAATACGTGACATAAGCTTCTTATTAATTTTTTATACGTTTTCGGAAGGTTTAAAATGTAAAAGGGCTTTAATAAAAATGGCAAATAATTGAATAAAACTACAGAGCAAAAACATTTAACTAATTAAACGAAATTTTTGGTCATTTGTTTAAAAAACATGCTAACTAACTAACGTATAATAAGCATATAATAATACTTTTTTAACGTATTATAAGCGTATAACAATACGTTTTAACGTATTATAAGCGTATAATAATACGTTTCTAACGTATTATGAGCATATAATAATACGTTTTTAACGTTTTACGGCTACAAAGGCACATACAAAAAGACAACATTCAAAAAACTATTGTTTTGGATGCTATTACGCCAATAAAGGCCCCTAACAATCGTTATTCCCATATATCTTCCATATGTTGGTAGCGAACAGTTATAACAATATTATTTGTATAGATGGATATGTTCATATTATTTGTTACGTTTTTATTACATACAAATATGTTCCGTTATTTATTAGCAGATGCTATTTTTTATGTGAGAAGAATAAGAAACGAGCCAACCACCATGATGTTAAGTAGTCGCAGCCCATAGACACGTACAAACACATACATAACTAAAATCTAATCTGAGCTCGAATGTGCATACGTTGCTACTCCTGAGGACTAAGATAGTCGCCTCGCTTCAAAGTGTAGCTTGCAAAAGCACCTCTCCGACCGAAACACAAGTAATGCTTTAACGGATTATGAGGGCGGCGGTGGCACATAACACGTTCATATTATTTTTTATGTTTTTGTTAAATTATTAAATTTGTCTCGTTATTTATAAGCAGATGCTATTTATTTTATTACATTAATAAATGGCAATTAAATTTCAGAACCATCATATTAATACATACATGAATAAGTAATAAGTGATCAGCTTACAAAGCTGAATAATTAACTTTGGACGTAAACTTCACAATGCAAGAGTACGTTTAATTTAAAATACATTTCGTAATCATTACAAATGCAGACAATATTGTGGAAATAAATGCGAGTTTTAAATGGCTCCCAAAGGGGCGGAGGTTGTCACGTACATATTTTACTATCAAACCTGTTATACGGAATAATTGAAACGAATACTACTGATAATTATGATGATAAAAAACTAATTATGACAAAAAGGATGTTCAAAATGAGGGTAACTAAATAATAACGATAAAAATGACGTTAAAATGAGGATATATAAACAAAAAATATGTTAAAAATGGAGATAATTAAATTTTAATGTTAAAAATGGGCATAAATAAAAAAATCATGTTCAGAACGTTGATAAATTAACTATAATGATAAAGAAGAATATGAAAGAAGAATAGAAAGAAAGCATACACCCTTCTTGATGTTAAGTAGCTGCTGTAGTTCACGGACACTGACCTGCAACTTTAAATAGCACTAACACTTGGATCTTTATCTTTGACCAGCAGGAGAACATAAAAGTGATAGCACCCAGCCATAGAATCCTGTTATTATACCTCTGTGTCCTACACCAGTAATTACACCTGTTTCAATTGACTATAAAGAACAATTTCAAACATTTTTAATTGGTTTCGATTCACGGTAATTTGAAATTCGTATTGCCGTGGGGCTTATATGAATCTACCATACCGACAATATTAGCGTCAGGGATAAATAGAAACACGCTAATGTAGAGCTCTAACACAATTGAAGGCTGTAGCTGATGTAGTTTTGAATGAATTTTGAATAGCTCGATACCTGAATAGCGATGATATTATGTTTGTAAGAGGTGACTAAAGAGGTTGCTAGGATTGGTAATAGTAAGAGTGAGAGCTCGAGCCGTTCTTACGTATTGGTCCGGGGAAGGACCTCGACCGGTGTTAACACAAAGCAGTGCCCGAAGACCCGGGAAATCTGCCCCGAGATGTGCCCTTTTAAGGTCGTAGTATAGAAGAACATGAGTTGCTATCGTTTAGATTTTCTAGTATTCTATTAAAGCAGAGAAGAATGCTGAGAGATTTTTAGTTGGTGGAAATCTCAGGTAAACCGGTAGAATTATTTCGTTGCTGAGTATCTATTTAAGGTTTTTCTCTAGTGAAAATTCAAGTAAAAAGGTGGTGAAATGCCAAATAGACCACAAAGGAACCACTGCAATGCCCATTTCTAGCATGAAGCACTTTTTGATTTCCTGTAAAAAAGTTTGGTTAATAGTTCAAGTATAAATTAGGCGACCAACTTAGTCCTTAAGAGTGACAACGCATTTGTGGTCGCCTTCATTCGGAACTCTTGTTCTATATAGAATTAATTACGGATATCCATGGGCCGCAGTGACCACTAAAGTCGTTTACAGACTGCTTAGTTTCGCTGTATATTGATTATATTCTCATTTTACGAAAAAAAAACTTTGTGATTACTACCATATATAAAAATAAATTATGTGGGCCTATTTTTGCTTCAAATTTAAATTAAAAATAAATACGATTATTCATCTTACTCACTTTCATCCAGTCTTTCAATTCCTATTTACCACTTTAAAGATGATATTTTGCAAAACACTTCCTTCATGGTCTTTTACGCTATATACATAAGTTATATGTAAAAATTCCGAAATTTATGTTCAGCGGCTTAGTCAGTGCATTGATCTCAGCGTCTGTCAGTCACCTTTCCCTTTTATAGATATATGTATACATATAATCCTTTGATATACGCATATTAGTCGTTCGTCAGGCAAGAAATGTTTGATTAAAGGTTCTGTATTAAAATTTAAACCTTTTAGCGAAGCGTGCGTCAAAGAGAATGACATATGGAATGTTTCATTCGGTTTGATGTATGTGTTTGGACTACGTTAATGATACATAGTAATTTGACTCTAAATATAAAACAAAATTCCCCGTCACGTCTGTCTTTCAAAGTACACAAAGTACTGGACGGATTTTCTCACAGTTTTCAACAAAAGGTAGAGCTTGGTGAGCTATATGGAATGATATCTGTACATATTATGTCTTAGAAAACCCTTTTTCTATCCTTTATTACAATACTATCAGTTTCTTTTATTATTAAATTATAATCAGAATGAATTCTTCTCTTAATTTTTCCCTATATCCTCAGTCTTAATGTCCTGTTCAACCTCAATTTCACCTAATAAATTTCCTTCATTCTTACCTTTCACCTTCATTCTTATTTTCCTCATTTACCTCACTTTCTCCCTTATGCTTATTATCCTTTATCTTCTCAACTTTATTTTGCTCCGTTATCATCATTCTCATTTTCCTTTTTAACCTCATTTTCTTCTGTTTTGTTCTTTCTCATTATTATGTTCAACCTTATTCTGTTTCATTATCCTAATTTTGTTTTTTCTCTTGTCCTCATTCTGGTTTTTGTCCTCACCCTTATTTTTTTATTTTCTTTATCTTTAATTATCTTAATCTAAAATTATCTTAATTTTTATCCTTACGTTCATTCTTTTATAGTTCTTCCAGCTTGAGTTACTGTACTATGAGACACGGTCCTCCTAAAACGCACCATTAAGCCATTTTCAGCATTTCACATCCAATTCCTTTAATCAAAATCTTCATAAAGCTTGTTTCAGATGGATGGAAGTAACCACTTACCATCAAGTGGACTAGAATCGTTTAATATTTCAATTTCACAAAGAAATTAGCTGTAATTTAATCAGAATATGCCGAATTCACCATTGAATATGAATTCATGCGTGATCATCAAATTCATTCGTAGAATAATTCAAATATAATTTCATAGGAAGCAAAACCATATTTATATGGTTTAGTTTACACAAAAGTTAATAATTGAACCCGAAATTGTGTTCTATCAAGCGTTCCAACTTTTTATTAATTTCTACCGGGTTTTATTACAAAGGCTGGTAATAAGGAGTTTCTTGTTTATCTTGTTATAGGAACGCCCTTTTTATGTACATGTTTACTTCGGCTGTTTTCCCTTTTTATGCCCATATATTATTTGCCCTTAAAACCCACTGCTAGATAAATTTCCCTAACAGAAATATTTAGATAGAGTCAACAATGCAAGATGAGGAACAAGCGGATGTTTGCAATACCAGAGGAGTCGTCAATGCATCACAGACTGTGGGTGTTAGTAAATACATGATTTTAAACTAATATCATCGCAGAACTTATACATTTTACTATATAACGGGTACTCGCGATTAACGCTGTTTAAGTTTAAGTTTAGCCGTAAGCACGACCCATCGTGTGACGACAAAAAGTGTTAATCGTGAGAACCCGTTACAAAATAAAATGTATGTATAAATTCCATGAATATATATGTTTAAAAACGTATATTACTTTAAAAGAGCTATATAACCCGTTATATAGTAAAATGTTAGGAAATAGATAATACAATTTAAATAACGCTTTTTAAATGGTAAAATGCAAGACGATAATTTGTATGATTCTCGGATTCCTTCCATAATTTTGCTTCAAATGTAGATATTAATAAAACATGATGTGTTGTTATATCGAAGCAAAGCAAATATTGCAAGAAAAGCCGTAGGTAAAGCTAGTATTGTACATAACTCCTACCTTACCTACACTTAATGCCCTTTTAGTATTAGCTGAAAATGATAAAAGAAAACCTTGTTATCATGCATCGAGTTCTGATAATGGTTTGAAATAACATAAAAACGTAGATGAAATTGCTTTCGAACCTTCTCGAACGTAAGCGGACAGGATCGAACAAAAGGAATTAATACTACCATAAAAGTGGGCAATGATATTATAGCCCCATTGAATGAGGTTTTTTACGTTGGGCGCATTATGCTTCGTTTGAACACTCGTATGGATTGTCTAGTTTCTTAGACTCTATAAAATTTGATCTACCAGCTATATCACGAGCTTGCAAGAGATTTTTTTAAACTAAATTCCACTTTGATAAAGAGTCTTAAAATGCTTAAAATGTTTCGTGAGTGGAGTAAGCAAGGGGGTAGAGGTCTACGTCGCATTATGCTTCGTTTGAACGATTAAATAGTGTCTATTTTTTTTTAGGTCTGCGAAATTTAGTCGACCGGTTTGACCACAAGTACCTTGAGATTTATACCTTGAGATTTATAGATTAACTTGCTTCACAGAGGTGTGTCATGAAAACTCGTGAACGTCAACTGCGGTTCCGTGGGTGGCATGAGCAGAAGGTAGATGGGTAGTAATATATGCCGCATTATGCTTTGTTCAAACGCTTATTAAGACTTTTTATTTACTTTTACTACAACACTTGGTCGATCAGTTAGACCGCGAGCTAACAAGAGGTTTTTATGACCAATGGAAATATCATTAAGCTCCGTAAATGCTGTCTCCGGTGGTAGCAGTGTACGCAGCGTCATGCTTTGTTTGAACTTGGCATGCTCACAACATGCCAAGTACAAACAAAGCATGATGCCTATAACTAGGATTAAGTGTGACCTGCTTGTAAAATTTTTATTATTGTTATCTTCTATCTTTTGAGATGCATGCAATTCTGTTGGTGGCCCTATTGTAAATAAATAAATAAATAAATAAACTCTTATATGGACTGGACTACCTAATTTTATTTTTAACGACTAAATTTAGTCGACCGGTTAGATCGCGAACCAGCTAGATTTTTATCATTATTCCCACTCATTCCCATCAGTTACGGATCCGTGTATAGGATAGCTGTGTTTACCAGAGATTCATATTTGCATTTTTCATGCATGCGCATGAGTGTCTCATGCTTCTCATGTAATTGTAATTCGAGAGAAAATTATTGATAAAAATTATTTTTTTAGAAAAAATATTACAAAATATTTTATTAGAAAAATTGCAAACGAGAGCACAGGCTACCTAGTTAAATAATCGCTGCAACCCTTAGACATTAAAATATAGACTTTAAGTGCTATATTCCGTACGTGGGCGTTTCTTTTGAGGACTAAGATAGAGGACTAACTTAAGCTCATGTAAGTGCAGCTACACTTCCAAAGGAGCCTAAGTTAGCACCCACACCTCTGACCTAAACTTCAGGAATACACTTAATATTCCTGAATGACGAGTATATGTATGCAATGGAATTTACGGAACTGAATTTGACCAACTTGTAATTATTGTATCAATATGAAACTTGGCAATTATGTATATTTCTGATAACAATGCGATATTATTGCATACCGGCACCAGAACTCTATACCTGGACAATGCATACTAAATTCCAAATTGTGTTTGAAACTTATTGCAACTATGTTATGCATTTTGGTTATTTTGTGAAGTACAGTGGGTACTTCACAAAATAACCAAATAAATAAACATGAAACAAATAAATAAAAAACACTTTTTTAAACTTTACGGTGTAAAACCTAAAATATATATATATATAAATAAATAAACAAACAAGATCAGAAGAACCACGTTTTATTTTTATTTAATAGTAGAGATAAGGACGTGTTACGCACCACAAATACCCACTTAGTCAGTCCAAAATCAATACTTTGGACTTGACGATATGGACAAAAACATTTTTTTATCAGTTAGCCTAAAGGAACCGAGGACGGACTACTTGATGGGAAGGGTTCACTGTCGTCTGAATATGCAACACCAGAGTCACCTGCATCGCCAGCTTTGAAGAGCTCTATTTGTAACTTTTCTGAAGAGTTGTCATAACGTTCAGAGAAAATCTTCAGGAGGAAGCTGCACATCTTGCAAGTAAAGTCTTTTAAAGAAACAAATCTGCAAACCAAAATTATGAAAGTTTGTGTATTATATCTCAAGAAGTAACTACAGATAAGCAAGTTCCTTGCTCGTTCAAACGTTCCTTAGATTATGTTTGAAGCGTGATATTTGTTCGTAGGAAACAAAGGTCGTATACTGACGATATATATTGTTAGACGTTGATCCAATATTTGCTGCTACAAATTGACTGTTAAAAGAACACCTACGATTGGTCTCTTCGTTTTGGTTTCTGATTACTGCATGTTTGCTGAGGATTTGGTGTTGATTCGATTTATTTCTTTTAAAGCTATGAAACCTGATGTTTCAATAAGCAATCTCTTTTATCTATGGCAAGAGATACAAGTTTTACAATTAAAGCAAGTGGTAATTAATTTCTTATATTAATAAAAACATTTCTTATAATAATTAAAAATCAGGGGGAAGCTTGGATTGGAACATTAGACTCTCAGAGAGGTCAGAATCTTAATCAGTAGGATATCATTGTGTATGCAATACATATGTAATTGCTTGCATTTTTTTACAGACTAGCCTCACGAAAAGGCAGAATACGAAAGGCCACGATGACCGTTTACATCACCAAAGCGGTCATCGTCGGCTATGTACACCTCCTCAGGTGTTGCAGAGGTTCACGCGTACCACTTATAGAGGAAATACTGTTATTGGGGCCTGCCAGAGTGTAATGGCGGGCCTATGCCCGCCGGGAGTAGTTGTCCAATTGGGATCTCGTGGTAGGGTGTGGTTTTAGTCGGTAAAATTCTGACATACCCTTTCATCCCGGTCCTGCGCGGAGGGGATCATTTGAAGATTTCCACATCCAAAATAAAAAAGGTGCAAAATTCCGTAGATGACGGTGAAGCTTTCCACCAGGTGGCCTATATACCTTTTCACAAGACTAACATAAAAAACAATTCGACACCACCTCTTACGTTGCAGTATTTTTCTCTGTTGCATTCAAAGCGGCTATGTATTGGCAAGTTCTTAGTCGCCAATGCATAGCGGATATTCAATGAGAGATTGTTTAAGAGACTCATTCAGTGTTTAGAAAATATCTCAAGAGAAACCTCTTTCTACACTCTCTATGTACGTGGTAGCATAAGGTGTGTAACTATGTTCATAAAATAAATATTACTTTGTTCTTTCTTTTTCAAACTTGTTTGCATTTGAGTTATTTAGCCATCATCGTACGGTAGAAGGAAACGAATAAGCAAAACACGGTTCATTCGGAAACAGTCTATGAAGCGATTCTTTCTACCGAGTTTTGTATTACGTGTCACTTGTATGAACCCTGTTCAAGTTAGGTCGAAAGCACACCGAATACGGAAATATTCCCTTTAGTCATATCTATGAAGGAGGATAACTATCTGGTCCAGAGGTCAACGCATAGCCGAAATCGCTGAAGCTAGAATCCCGATTTTTTTTAATTTGTATGTATATATAAAGTAAGAGTGAACATATTAAAATTTTGTAGATTTGTTTTTATGTAGTGTTAGTAAGCACTAGAAAGAAGTTTTGGAAATTCTACCCCTCAAGGGTAAAATGGAGATTAAAAAAATTGTATACATTTATTGCGGATATTACAGGTAACCGCTGGAAGCAGAGGGCATAGAACCGGTCTGAGTGACGACATCTGGGGGAGGCCTATGTCCTCTAGAGAAAGTCTGATGGATCGATGGATGTATTTATTGTTGAATTCCCTTTATGGATTTACTTTGAATATACTATGCATATCTGGTAAAACAGACTTGTTTTATTTATAAAACCATGGGCTAGCTAGTTGATAATGAAACAGATAAAGATAAATAAATTACTACTAAGTATCAATAACCAGTTGTCTTAGTAATGAATAAATAGCTATCATCTAGTTTTTAAATCATCTCAAAAAATATTACCAAACTTAAGTTTCAAAATGTCAATAGGTAACAAATTAGTATTATTAATAATGTATTAACTTAGTAATGAAAAATCTTGTATCATCTGGAATTTAATTTGTCTGATAATTTATCATTAAACTTAAGTTTTAAATATCAATAGCAAATCACTAGTAAGTATTAATAAGGAGTTGAGTTAGTAATGAATAGACCGGTATCATCTGGGATGAAGTAATTAGAAATACAAGCTGGCTTAACGAGCATTTTCTAACAAAGGACTAGAATAGAAGAGATCTAGTTCAACTATTCGTAATGAAAAAGGATAAAGGTCCTACAGGAACAATGGACGAAGGGATAACTAATTTGAGTGGCACGGCGACCCTTATGCGGTTGCAAAGGTTTCAGGTTCGATTCCGTGAGAATTTTAATTATAAAATTTAATTTCTGCTCTGGTTCTGGGTGTTTTTTTGGTGTTTTTCTGGGTGTTTTTACAATATGAGGAATTTTATTTTAGAGCTATGAATATTTGTGACAAATTTTGTCGTGAAGTATTTAGAAAAAAAAATTGTCACTGTATTGCGCTTTGTAAAACGGAGTATCTTGAGACGATAATAAGAAATTGACAAAGTTAAGTTACGTCAACTTCGGTCAGAAGTTAGATGGATGACCACTAATGGCCAGCTTTTTGCGGGCTTGTTGTGCTTCGAAAGGCACATTTTTTATGTAAGAAGAGTAGCAAACGAGTATACAAGCCACCTGTGTTAAGTAGTCGCAGTCCATAGACATCCACGTAGAATCACAAACACGACTGAAATCCTATCTGACGTCGAACGTAGATACTTCTGAGGACTAAGATGGTCGCCTCGCGTCAAAGTGCAGCCGACAACCGCACCTCTCCAACCGAAACACAAGTAATACTTTACGGCGGATTATGAGGGCGGTGGTGATACCTCTCCGGTCGAACTATAGTTCTACGACTTATCAAACATGAAAAAACGTGAAGTAGTGGTAAGATTGTTAAAAGTAGATAGCAGTCGCTAAACTTGGAAGATAGTGTGGGTGGTTTGGAAACACCCTAACAAGGTATTTTTAAATGTGTCAAATATTCTTAAGCGTTGTTCAAGGCAAATGTTCCCAACAAATCTTCATTGGAGTAGTGTTGTGAAAAATGTTTATACCAAGCCTCCTGCTATTATGAGGAAAGACCCACTAGTCTACTTATCAGTAGTCTATCAGATGTTCTTAATAAATACTTATCGGAGCAGCGTGAAGGAGAATGTATGTATGTATATGCCTAGTCACTTGAAGTTATAGGCAAAAAGGTAAAAATGATACTTCTTAAGAGTCTGTCAGATGTTCTCAACAAATTCTCATTGGAGCAGCGTTGAGGAGAATGTAAATGTCTAGCCACCTGCAGTTAAAGGCAAAGACTTAAAAATCATACTTCTTAAGATTCTGTCACAGGTTCTCAGCAAATCGTCACTGGAGTATCATCGTAGAGAATTTATATGAATAGTCTACAATTATGGGTAGTGACGTACAAATTGTATTTCTCAACAGTCTGTCAAATGTTCCCAACAAATCTTCATTGGACAAGCCTAGTAGACAATGTTTATGCCTACCCTCCTACAACTATGAGCAAATACCTACTAGTCTGCTTATCATCATATATGCATTAAGTATACGTGTGTCAGATGTTCCTAATTAATCCTCATTGAAACAGCATGGTGTAGTATGCGCCTTGTATTATTCAACTAAGAGAAAAACATTGGGATAATAAAGATTTGCAGCCAACAATTTATTTCAGCTTAATTCAATCTCCAAATTACTTTCGAAACTGGTGAAAACAGGACCGATAATTGTAGGATACTAGTAAAAGTCAATTGTGTGCCATCTTCTTCATAGTAAAATCAATATAGTTTGGCAAGTATCCAGGACAATTCCTGGGGGAACATGTTTACCGGTCGGCAGCAATGTTCCGATCATTGTTTTTGTAGTAAATTAGATAGGCACAGATGGGCAAAGCAAACAGGTTACTTAAGTTCCAAAATTGAGGTTTTTCCATACATATTGATTGGGGAACATTATTATGCAGAAAAATGCCTTTAATTAAAAAATCGATGTCAAAAAAGATATATCGTCAACCAAACCGCTTTAGTTATCGAATTGCTCTTGCGATGTGACTCGTGGATTCCGCGATTTTTTTGAGTTTTTGGGAATTTCCATCATGCTAACAATGTAAAATAAGTTACAATTAGTCATATGGAGATTTTACTTTTATAATAATTTTACTAAAAACCAAAGAAATTACATCCTACTTTAATCAGAAATGCCATTTTTTTTCAAATGTCCTGAAACTGAAGCAGTCCTGTTTCATGTTATATGCGGATGTCTATGACTAGCTACGTTGGTTAACCCACTAGCTTAACTCGTCATTTAATGGCTGCAACAACCAATTAACTTCAGGTCTGTATTACAGGCCTGTTACTGCTCTTTTCACATAGAAATATCATGAAGATATTTACGCCTTCACTGCAGTCATTGCAATATATTTTAAATATTTACCCAACCTCCCACATTTGGCCAAATTCTTGTCATGTTAGTCATTGAGCGGAAACATATAAACTTGACATTTCGTGTGTTCAAATTGACGGTCACAACGCTTTAGTATTTCGCTAACTGTGAGCGCAAATATTTGCAAATCATGCCTGTGGATACACTAACGACAATATGGGTTGAAATGTTAAAAAGTTAGCAAACAAGTGTTCAAATATTTGTGTTTGTCAAGCGACTGTTTTGTTATACTGCTGTTATGAGGTGACGGTAAATGTACATCTATATATATATAATTCTTCTGTGTGTGAGCATATCCCTGAACTCCTCCTAAACGGCTGGACCGATTTTATTGAAATTCTTTTTGTGTCTTCAGGTGGATCGGTTAATGTATTACATTTTCAATTGGAGCTAACAGGTGGAAACGGACGCATCGTTGATATTGCTGAACTTGGATCTAGTAGAACCTGGCATACTGCAAAAAAATACTTATAGATATTTTCAATGTAATAACGTTCGCTGAGTCCACTCGTATTTGAAAAGTTAGCTTAACGAAAAGACGGGCCATCTGATTTCAAAGAATGACTGTTCCCTATAGACAATTGCAACTGAAATTGTTTTGCGTTTAGAAATTATTTCCTTAACATTAAAGAAAGGACCCAAGGAAACCGTACAAGCCTAAAAGTTTTGTATAAAGTACTCAAAAGTGTGTACAGTCTATAAATCTGCACTTGGTCGGTATAATGGTCCATAATCTTTGTCATAATGAGAAGACACTCGTAGCCAGTAATGTAACTTACCGTCTTTCATGATCTTCTTTTAGGTACATCCTACTGTTTTTATAAATGAGTGTGTATATTTGTAAGTATGTTCGGTTTTTACTTCAAACTGGCTGAACCGATTCTGATGAATTTTGACATAGCAATATTAGACTTTCAAGATGGATAGGGAACTTTTTGTTGCAAAGTTAAAACTTGGAGGGGTTGAAATAATTCAATTTATTATGGGGAAACGATTATCTTTTAGTTTAGGGATACAAATATGTTTTATTTATGTGAGTTCTATGGTAGTAAATGAGTACTAATAAAATAATTATGAAACCTACATCCTTTACGCGCTAAAAAAGAGTTTGAAAGGTAAAAGTCCGTATTATCTACTTTCTGCGTTCAGGGTCGTGTGCAAAAGTTTGTAAGAATATACATATAAACACATTCTGATTTCTATTTTTTGTCAAAGAACACAATAAATATTGGAGAGAGGCCACCTGATGTCAAGTGGTCACTGCAGCCCATGGATAACCTCGTCCAATCTCAAATAGAACAGAAGTTCCGGTTAAGGGTGGACGCGGATGCGTTCCTACTCTTGAGGACTAAAGATGGTCACCTCCACTAATGTGTATTCGGCAACCATACCTCCCCAACCGAAAAACAATACATGAATAACAGGTTGCTTTACGGCAGGTTATGAGGGTGGCGGTGCCGCCGCCCTGGGCGAGCTCTAACGGCTCTAACTTTTAAAATCTCTTAAAATCTCTATATACAATAGGACTCACGGAATTAAAGATCAACACACAGCCTATAACATACGCTAGAATTCTGAAATTTGACTTATACTCGTAACTTCTTTTATAGCGAAAGTTACTAAGAAAGGAATTTTGGAAATTTCATGCCGAAAGGGTAGTAAGGGTTGAAATTTTCTTTGCATGTGAGTAAAATCAGGGATGAAAATTTGTATGATTTTTTCATTTCTTCAATGGGTTTGCCTTAAATATACCCACCTAGAGGGACATAATTTATTAGAAGGTACTGTAACCTCAATTTTTTCGCGATCAGTCACGGGAAAAGCTAGTAAAAATATGTATATAAGCACATTCTGATTTTTGTTTTTTGTCAAAGGGTAGAGGGAACGTTGGAGAGATTTTATTATACAATAAAAACCGGGGAAACGAGTAGAGTATAGTCACTATAAATAAAAGATAAAAGATTTTTATGAATACTCCGAGCTCACTGGCTCTAGATCACATGTAACAGGTAAGTTTTTGTCACATTTTCAGTTGTATGTATGAATGAGTTGATTGAAAGGTAGGAGCAATATAGTTCGAGGTACCACTGTTGTCCACATAATCCGCCGTAAAGCATTACTTGGGGTTCGGTTGGAAACGTGCGGTTACCGGCTACCCTTTGAAACGATGATCTGAGATAGTTTTGTTTGCAGACGATACATCGTTAGTTTTTAAAGTCAAACGCAACAGTCAACAAATAAATTACA
>DWON01005224.1:0-15162 GCA_018251015.1 Phocides pigmalion okeechobee | reverse complement strand
CGCGCCTCTCTCACCGGGGGGTCGTTCGACCCCCTCGAGCAAAAGCCCGGGTAAAGAGGGATCCCTCGAGGCCCGAAATTCCCTACCCCTCTTCCCTCCCCTGCGCAAGAGCATGACAGTACCGCTGGGTAGAGTAGTAGAGCTAGGTAGGCCGTCCCTATTTCCTAGACTAATTTCCGTAGATCTATAAATAATAAGTTATGTTAGGTGTTTTCACGGTTACCATTGTGGCTGTGATGCGTGCATAGTAATTCTAGGAAACTTTATGCTTTGATTTCTGATAGCTTCACGCCGAATACGATGTCCAGTGAACGTTACTGTAAATTAAATGTTAAATAAATAGTAATTCACTTCGGTCACCGTCATCTTTCTATTTAGTAATGAACCAAAGGAAGACAAATACATGGGAATTTTTTGCCATTAAAAAATCTGTAAAAACCTAAAAATGTATCTTTCAAAGTCGTGCAGAGCTGTTAGTAATACATATATCTTTCGCTGCGTCAAAATACTATGCGTCCATTGAAATCCGAACAAATTGTAATGTGAATTGAGCGAGATGAATATGATTTTTTTAAGAGAGGAACAAACTTTGTTTTGTAATGAATATTAAGGGTTGTGCAGTACATTCAATTACAAATTAAGCTCAAATGTGTGGGTGAATAATTCACTTACATGCAAGGCAATCGTCTTATTTCTCAGGAGTCGGAATGCATCTGCGCACGACCTTAAATAGGAATTTAGACCCATGTGAAGAGTTATGTGGGTCCTCGCGGCAGCAGCACCTAGTTAATGTCAAGAGACTTGCATTACCCTTGCTACTTTTCTAATAAAACAATGTGCTTGCCTGTAAATATCATTAAAATTTAAAAAAATCACAAAGACGGTACAGTGTTACACATTTATGTCCCGTTTTTAGATTTCAGGAATTGTTATATTAGAGACTTGATAAGCGGTGTTTGATAAGATATGTACTTTTGTCTGAAATCTGCTGATACTGCATTTATTAACTAGCAGTGGACTATGGGAGGTTATCAATAGTTTTACTATGCAATCTGTTATTATCTTCTCGATCTATATATCTGGGTCATCGATCTTTGAATAGAACGTAGAAACTATTGTGATAACTATTCACATCAATTATTTACGTTATAATACATAAATGAGGAAGTCTTTTCTTGATTGTATATTTATTTTAATTATTTTTACGGTGACATTTTCTAATCTCGCGCGGGGTGTCCGTAGTACAAATCCCTGGCTCATGATTTTTCAGATTTATATGCGGATGAGAAATTCATTTCCATTTGCGTAAACTGTGAAGAAAAACATCGGGAGGAAAACTGCGTTTAACTCCTTCACAAAGTTTTTAAAGATGTGTGTATTCGACCAATCCCTTGGTCAGTTGACGAGATGGTTAGGGTAGACTTGGGCCTAAATCTTCTGATTCTGGGAGTTCTGTGCCTAGTAAAAAAACAGTAATGGGTTGATTAATTTGATTGATATGATTTTGAACTGATATCGTCACGGAATAGATATGTATATTTTAAATAAATAGTAGGTACTTACGTTATGTTAAATTTATTGTTAATATTTCCACCCGGTTGGATGAATCGTGGTCGCATACGCATGTGATGTCGATTGAATTTCATCTTACGTAATATATTTAAAACAATACTAGTGTTTAAAGTAAATAGTTATGTTACATTATTTCTAGTATCTATAAGTATAGTACTTAACGCTTAATATTATTTTATATCACGTATATAAACACTTCATTTAAAATGAAATCAATTAATTTTGTACAGGCCTATATAATAAATAATACACAGTTTGATGTTTTAGAAGAGACTGACAAGTATATTCAATTATAGAATAACAATTATATTGACATAATATAGATGGCTCTAGTTGTACATACATTACCAATTTTGTTATAATGTTAATAGGAGGTATTCACATTATAACAAACAAAATTAATAAATAATTTAAAGCCAATAAAAAAAAAACGAATACTATGAAACAGGTAGAACGCCAAGTTTTTCAGTAAAATGTTTTACAGATCCTAAACTTTAAGTTAAAATATCCGCTGGCATTTCAGCTGTTGCCAGATATTCAATTTTAACATAATTTTTTGCTACAGCTTCCCTTACAAAGTGATATCTGATATTAATGTGTTTAGATCTTTGATTAAATTTGATTTTCTGTCATTACTATCTGAACCCCAGTCTGCATCTACAAAAATTAATCTCGGGTCCTTCTAAGGCCTCTCGAAGTGTGATATCTTTTTCATCGTGATCTATAGACATACACAAATTATTATAACCAAAAAGATCTGGAACTTTCCTGTTTCTCTTGTGTGTAGTTTCCTCTCTTTTTAAGTAACCGTTGTTATATCTGGTTCAGGTACTACACCAAAGAAATTTTCATCTGAGGTGACCAAGCTAGTATCATCTGGGACATATATACTGTAACTACCTTCATATTCAACTTCAGAACCTGTGTCATCTGAAGATAAAATCTCTTTTTCTTCCATTTTCTGTTCCTCTGCTGAAGCCTCACTCGAAACTGGAATGTCTACCATATTATCTTTCGAGTCTGTTTCCATTATGATGACATCTCTGCTAGTCATAATCGTGTTATTTTCTGGGTCATAAACACTATCACCCTTTACATTTTCCGTATAGCCAACTAAAATTAACTCTTTAGCTTTCCTATCTCATTTTAAACGCTCTTCTTTTGGAATATGTGTCACCACTTTACTTCCAAAAATTCTTACATGGCTTATGTCGGGTTTATTTCCCGTTCAGACTTCATATGGAGTTTTATCTTTCAATCCAGTAACAACTGACCTATTTCTTAAATAGACAGAGGTATTTATAGCCTCTGCCCAAAATTTTTTATGTAATCCAGCATCAAAAATTAGACATCTTGCCTTTTCTACTAATGATCTGTTCATTCTTTCGCTCAAACCATTCTGTTGAGGAGTATGAACAATAGTTTTTTTGATGTACTATATCTGCATCTTCCAGGTATTTTTCGAAGTCATTGCTACAGAACTCTAGGCAATATTTTTATTTTGCTCATTTTTTATTTTCAACCATATTTTTAAACTGCTTAAAAAAATTAAAATAAACAAAAAAAAATAAACAAATACTATGCGACTGTGGTTATCCACGAATATGAGAAAATACTTCGCTCCTCCGATGGAAGTTGACTTCATTGGTCCACAAATGTCTGCGTGTAGTATATCTAGGGATGCACTGCTCTTCCCACCTACATGATTGAACGGCAAATGTGTCTGTTTCCCTTTGCAATATATAGTGCATGTATTTTTGCTTACCACTGACCTGTCTGTATATGATATTCCTGAGACCGCTCCGTCTTTCATCTTGTCCAAACTGGCACTGTTGCTGCCAATAACTGTTCTGATTTCCTAGTGTTTAATTTGTACACACCTTCCACTAATTGTTCCATGGCAACGTGTTCTTTCTGTCGATTGTAGATAAAGCAAGAGTTTTCTTTAAAAACCACACTGTTGCCGTTCTCGATCAACTGACTCACGGAAAGCAAGTTAGTTGTCAAATTTGGTATGCACAATACATTTGAAACCGTGATGTCATGTTCTATACTATTCACAATTGTAATGATGTTTACATCGCCAAAACTTAGCACTGGAACACATGTTTGATTTGCAACAATTACCTCTTTAGTTTCGTGTTCATATGATGGATCCACAATGTTGTTTTTCCTTGCACTCATGTGCTGACTCGCCCCGCTGTCTATAAACCAATCGTCGCTATTGAATTTTCAATTTAAAAATATGGCATTAAATGCATTTGATTGCTTCCTTTTATTTATCTTGGAGTTTGGGGTGTCGTTGGGACATTGGTTTTATGGTGACCGGTGTTAACATTTGTAGCATTTAATGACGTTAATAGCTTTTGGTGATTAATTTTGGACACTGACAAATTGTTTTTGCCAATTTTTACTCTTGTCATTTTTCAATCGCTGCATTCCTTTCGCGACAAATGCATTCTCGGAACCAGAAACCGTTCCAACTTCACTGCTCATATTCATCAATTTCGTTTTTGACGTCTGCACTTGATTCAATGCCGGAATGTTCAATTGCCATCAACATAGGGCATTTTTCAGGCAATCCCGCTAACATTAATGCACCGATCCATTCATCCGTTATCTTGAATCCTGTTCCTTATAGTCGCTGTCCAGTTTTTATAATTTGAGTTGCATACTGAGACATGGAGTCACAATTCTCAAGTCAAATGTTTATGAGCTTGCGTAATAAACTAATTCTTCTTGTATAGCCGGTATCATCTAACATATTCTTCAACTTGCTCCATAAATCAAACGTAGTAGTTGCGTATTTGACGTGCACATAAAGCGATGGGTCTATTGTAAGCACCAGCTTAGCCTTTGCTTTAGTATCCTCTGTCATTTGGATCACTGTAGCTGAAGCCGGTAAACTCGTCGTAATGGCGGACGCCATGCCTTCTAGCACGAGCAAATTTTACACCGCAAAACACCATTCATCAAAATTCTCGTGACCTTTCAACTTAGGTATGCTAGCGATATAGTTCGTTGACGACCTTTTAATACGAAAAAAGATATTGTTCATTAAAACTGCTTCTAAAAATATTTTAAAGCGTTGCCCATAGCCTAATAAATAATACGCAGTTTGATGTTTTAGAAGAGACTGACAAGTATATTCAATTATAGAATAACAATTACATTGACTTAATATAGATGGCTCTAGTTGTACATACATATATTATCAATTTAGTTATAATATTAATACTATAGACAGTTACAATGTTTTTCTTAATCTACTACCGGTTCGGAACATGACCTTAACTGAGAAGATTCGGCAATCACCGCGAACTTGTCTTTTAATTGTTTTTTTTTAATATATCTTAATATCTCGCCTCATTAGTTAACTCCGCCGTTAAGAAATAAGATAAGATGACTTCTTCAAAGTCTTGAATCAATGTGAATAACTATTTTCGTTACACGCATGAATGAATTTGACGACTTCGATACATACATAGTCTTTATATAAAAAATAATATCAATATTTTTAATTATTATATAAACTTGTGAAAGTGTTAAGAAACTACGATTCTTATAAGCACTTCGTGTTTATAGTAGAGTTTTCTTGCTTGAAAGAAGTGGGGCAAGTTTGTGTTGATAATACAACACAATAAAAGCAGACAAAGTCAGGAGTATAAATTAGTATTGCATAATAATGCATAATAATGTATGGTCTCATGCTATTATCAAATTTAAAACTTAAAAACACCCGATTCAAATATAGTTTAGAATGCCTCATCATTTTTGCTTTAAGATCCTATGGGCCATACGTTGGGTAAGAAGCTTTCCAACATTGATTTTTTGTCAAAATTTTGAGTGTTTTAAAATTATTAATGATTTACGTAATTGTTACATGTAAGGTCTCTTACGTCTTACACCCGTTTATAGGAAAATACAATTTTTTTTTCGTGTAAACCAACACGATTCGCGTAGACCAACTATCACGGTTTGCAATGAAGAAAGTTCCATTTCCGATCGAGGCCAAGAAATATCAAAATTAAAATTAAATTTAGAATTACAATAGTTTTGTTCTGAGTATGTACTTGTTTTATCTATGCCTATAAACTCTTTCATTTGGAACTCTAGCGTAGGTATGAGTGGTATTAACCACTCTGGCTACGATAGAAAATATCGCTACGAAAAATAATTTATGCATCTACGAGTTCATAACTCTCTCGTTCCTCTACTTGGCACTGTCTTCGCTCAGTATGAGAAAACATTAGCCATATTCCATCACGATGGTCAAGTGCTAATCGATAAAATCATGTTTTTAACATAAGTTCCAAATAGTTTATGTTAAAATTGTTTTATGTATGGCAAAAATATGAACCATTAAATGACATATTTATGTTGTGATTGCAAAATTGACATTAGGATTATTTTTGTAATAATTATTTTTAATTTGTTGCTGGTATTAATTTTATATATTATTACTAATTATACTTGTATAAGTATGTTTGTGGGATAAAGTAGCCAGCGGACTAAGAGAATTTAGAAGTGAAATAAATCCTACTTTTAAAAATAGTATAAACTTTTAGTGCTTAATTTATTTTTATTTCTTCACAGTTTATCTTAATATTTATGGATCAGTTTCTTAAAACGTGAAGATTTGAATTTTGCACGTCATTTTTCTTCTTTTTATGTTACCAAAGACTTGTGAGATTTATTGAATCGCACCTTCGAGACGTGGGCACAGCACAGACACATTCATGAATAAGTTTTAAAATTTATAGGTTTGTGTCATGCAGTAAGATCAACAACAACTCTTTGTCGCGTTTATTCCTATCTTATTGGGAGTGGTGTACTGCTGGTATGCTGTGTGTATGATGCAGTAAGGTATATTTTTAAGGCGTCATTTTACCGTAAATAAAGAAGGAGTTTTCCGTTCTGTTGTATTTTTTTGTTTATCATTGCATAACGCTGAACAAATTGCAATGTGTTATTTTAATTGGGAGGATATAATTCCCTTTTTATTTTATTTAAAATTAAAAAGGAAATATTGTTCCTAAGAGTGGAAAAATATAGAATTAAATATTGTTTCCAGGTTCAGTTTAATTTATAATTGAGTCATGTATCCATGGGGTTTGCAAAGTTTACATAAAAATATGAATAAATCTTAAAGAAATTAATATTGCAAACGGTGGCCAAACTGGGGAACCTATTTATTTGGAAGTTACATTTTTAGTTAAAATTATATTATTCAAACGCAGAATACATATAGGTCTTAAGGGCTTTTCTGAACAGATAAGGTACGTAAACCTTCGGGAGGTATCCGGTACCATGGAAGCGACACCGGGTTATAGTTAACTTCCACATATTAATATAACAATCGGTGAAAGTCTTCGATGCTTTAGAAAGATGCCGGGATCTCCGTAAGAACGCACTGGTATCCTCCTAACACAGTATCTTTACTGGGTTCCGACCGAGGAGAATCTTGTAACCCCTAACATCGTCGGGAGCTTACACCGCGTGTGGCCAACCCCGCCGTTGTCCTTCCTGGAGTCGCTTGGATGGACAGCTGGAACTCCCGCTCCTACCGCCTGGAACACTGAGAGCCTCATTTTAGTCACCTCTTATGACAGGCATGAGATACCTACCGGAGCACTGTCCTGGTCTCAAACTGCTGGGGCAAGGTTCCTAGGAGTCTACCAGCTGTACTCAACGTACCATATTCTGATTTGAAGGATTTGACAAAAAAAACACACCCACGTAAGGTGATTTACTTTATTTTTATAAAATTTATTTATTTATTTTATAAAATTAATGTTATAGTGCATTTCCTTGCACTTGAAGTTAATGAGGTCATTGCCGCTCATTCACTCATCATCATTGAGACGAGTTTCTTCTCAGAATGAGAATCAAGCCATAGTCCACGACGAAGGCCGAGTGCAGGTTGGCATACTTCTCACTTCACCGATTATCCAAGTAAAATTCTCTTACGGAGAACTCTCGGTTATATTTTTTGTTATTTTCATTTTGAATAGATAACGGTTAACGTTATTAAATTAATTATAAACCACGCCATTTATATCACTCTTTGATGTTACATTTCATGCGGTTTTGGCTATTAAAGTGCAAAGTGCTGTCCAGCGTAGTTATGACAATATACGCTGTATATAAACTTATACTCTCAGCGTCTGTTTGTTACAATATTATGCAAAATGTTCACTGTTTTCCGTATTTTCAAAGTAAGATTACTTTAAAACTCCGATAAATTTGATATGCGTCGCGAAGTCTGATGCCGACAGGACTATATTATTTAGACTGTTTGACATTTATTATTCCATGAGGTTGATCCCAATGACATCACCTGAAACCAATGTAAAATTCATATTGTTGTACTCGTGCAAAGTCACGCGGCTTGAGCAGATTGTACCTGATAAGTTAAGCATTATCAGGAGTTCTTTTTAGCTTGGGAGATGGCTAAGAAGTTAAATTTCAAGCGCGCCACCGTAGGGCACGTCAAAGTTTCAATGTTGTTATCATTAGATATATGAGATGTCGTTTTCAAGCTTTAAGTGTACTTCTTAATCATCTAACAAGGATTTGGTTACTGAAAAATATGACTAATCCGTATAGGGGCAATGTAGTGTTTTATGATTCAGGCCTTTCTGTGTTGTGGCTAAGTAACCAATGTAGTTTTTTATAACATTACTTAGAAAAACCTGCTGCCCAAGTCTTCGCCCATGAAATGCATGCATTAAAAATCCTCCTGAAATAGAAAATCTCTACATATGTATTAATGTATTGCGTCATCGCAGCGTAGGCGTGAGCGATGCCGTTTTAATCATATGTGAGGCGACCATCCATAGCCCTCAGGAGTGGTGAAGCATTTCTGATTGGCTTCAGGTGGGTTAGTTGTTGAATGAAGTTCCACTTTTAGGTTAACAGCAAGCACGTTTTCTACTTAATAAAATAATGCTTGTATAAATTAGTTAAAACTTTCCACCTTCTTATTATGCGTATAAACTTTATATTTTATTTAAATATTTATGACATCAGGATATATTATGACGCTTCTTTAGGGCTTTAATAATTTGTGCACATTTTAAAAAGCTGGTTGTTAATACTTGCATAAGGATTAAATTCAAACAATTTATTTCATTGTAAGTCATTTACATACTCTCAATGAACGTCAAGGGTGCAATGTAAAATCAGTATATCGGCTTTGAGTGCCTTGTTGGCTAAGGTTGACCGGAAAAAAAACTGACCTTTTCACTTTTGATGAAATCGATTCAGGAGTTTATAAAATTTGCACTGGTAAAATTCAGTTCAAGACAGATAAAAAATAGTATAAGCATATTATTGAATAAATGTATTTACCGTATAATACGGTGGCGACCAAGTTTTTTGCCGATTAATACGGCAGCGCCTTATATACCCACATATAGGTATATAATAATATTTACACATATACACGCATACACACATTCACACACACACACACGCAATGCAAAGCAGGGTCTTCCCATCCCAGTAGGTGTGTGCGTGACGTCTCCTGCGAAGCACGGAAGCGCCCATGAAAGTTTGCCAAGAAAATTTGCTACAGATCGTTTATGATCTATACAAGACGCGGACCTACGCGCTTTGGATTGAACGAGATCTAAATACTACCTATTTGAATACATTTATAAAAAGTGCAACTAAATAAATACAAAATGGCGTTTTCCATGACGCAAATAGGCACGTTATATGGTCTGATGTCTGAAAGAATTATTCGCACTGAAGTTTTCAGTAGAAAATATATTTCAAAATTTGTTTTCCAATTTAAAAACGTGTAACGCGTAACTCTTAACGTTAAAAAAGGGTGAGTTTCTGTGTATCTGATACAAACACTATTTCTGATTTTGTAATTGTTCATGTCCTGCGTGTGAGCATGACGAAATAGGCTTTTCATTTACCTATTTAAGATTATTAGTACTTTGCGCAATATTTATATAAAATGGTGGACTTAATGCTCTAAGTATTTTTCTTAACCAATATTCCGGCAGTGACAGAGAAATGACGTTGTTGATATCAACATTTCTATGCAGACATAAGAATTATAAAACACGCGAAAAATTATATTAAAAATAATACTATTTGTTATTTTGATCATGCCATTTTCATACAAATTATGTTATATATATATATGTATATATACACACACATATACATAAATATATATAATCAGAGTCTAAATATTGAAACATATCGACCAATGATTTTTAATTAATTTTCAAAATGTTAAGCAAAAATGAACTCTCATCTGCCTTCGTATATTAGCGGCAGTTTTACGAGTTTATTTATTTTAATTTACTTTAATTTCAGGATTTAAGATTAAGTTACAAATTTATGGGCATTAACTGCCTCAAGCATTGGTGATGTTAATAATATACATATGTATAGTAAACGTTAACTAATACAAATATTAACAATCGTTTAATCAATATAAGCGATAACTTTATACCTTACATTGGATTAATCAAACCTATAGTATATATAGTTTGAATATAATTATGAATCCCATGACATCTTGTCATATCATATTTCACTTCAGTAAATAGGCATATTCAGTACTTATGGTTCTCTGAAGTATGTTGCTTGTTTGTTAAAACAAAATAGCAGACTACGCAAGAGCAAACCCGCTGCATAATCGTAGTGTCAGGTGACCGTGGCAAAGAGTTCCTAGATTGACTGGAGTTACCATTTTGAACGTTAAAGTGCTTATTGTTTTTAGAACACCCAACGGAGCGGACACCTCGTGAATAGCATATGAAGGTACCGTTTATCATATTTTGTATTGATTTGTAAACTCAATAAAGTTTATTTGTGATGTGTTTGTGATATATTTTGTTTCGTTTATACAAGATATTGAAACTTTCGGGCATTTTCAATACAATAAGACAATTAAATTTATTTTTTCGTGCGGTCGGTATTTTTCGCGTAACTGAAATTTAATTGAACAAAACCGTTAAAGCTCTTGTTTATCGATTATGAGTTTTGTGCAATCGTGGTATTAAATCGTCTTTCGTTCAAGTAAATTTGAGACATACAGCAATGATTACACTCCGTTTATTGATTGTTTTGAGATAATAATTGTTTGTTATAATATTTATAAATGTTGTATAAGAGACAACGTAAAAACGTTTCATTTAAATGCTCTGTGCCTGTCATTTCAAACTTATCAGCAAGCCGACAAGTAAAACAATTCCGTTCATATACCTAATAATATTATTATGTTATCAATAAAGTCAGTGGAACGCGCAAGTATAGATTATTGAACTTTGTAAAAGTATTTGAGTGGCTTTCACAATTTTATTAGTATAAATCCAAAACCTTAGGATACTGGACAGCAAATCTTTGATGAAGTTTCAACGTTTACAAAAATAACAATGCAGTGTTCAGTGTAAAGCTCCCTTGTTTGACATGTAAGTTCGGCGTAGTATTTACGTGCAAATTATCTACATTTAGAGAACAGCAGGAGACATTTTGTGTACGTTATTACACTTTTTATTTTTTTAAATTTAAAGTTATGTTGCGAAATAATCAATATACGTTATAATAATAATATTACAAGCAATTTCAAGGTTATAAATTTATAATTTGTGACATAGTGTTTACGTTTTCCGCTGTAAGTTTATATATAACGTGTAAGTTTCATATTACGTGTAAGTTTCATATTACGTGTAAGTTATATATTAGTATGCAGTGGTAAGCAAAATCATTTTCAGGTTGTTTTGCTGATATCGTGTTAATTATTGTTTGTTTCTTTCAGTAAAGAAAAATGTCGGAGGAACGTAAACGCAACGAGCAGGCAAGTGGAGAGGAGAAAGGAGTCGCCGGATTTGATGAGCAATATCCGACAACTTCGCAACAAAGAAATGAGGTAATGTGTATTTTTTCTATTATGGAAGTATCAAGAGGACATTTGGACATTTGTACTCGACTCCAGAGCAGGTCGTGCTTTAAATTGAAACCCATGCGTTGCTTCTCCTGGAGATTAAGGTTTATTTTAATGAAAAACTCAACCGTGTCAAATAATTAAAACCAGATACATGTATGTGTGGCGGTGGTGACGGTGTCGGTCAACATAAAAGAGTGTCGTCTTTCCTACAGTATTATAAAACTTTACATTAAAAATAAGTAAATGATACTACTTGAGGCGTGCATTTTTTGTAACACAAGAAGCAAACGTATTGCACGTTAAGTGTATTTGCTACTTTTATGTATGAATCTCTTGTATATGAATATATATATATGTTCATTATTACTTTTTATTTGCTTAATATTGTAATAAGTTATTTACTAGTAAGCAAAAATATATTACTATATACGTAAAATTTTATCGTAATAATTAATAAGAGTTTATTAAATAAGTTAAATTACGCATTGGTTTTAACGTTATCTGTGCTATTTTTCTGGCGCAAATCTTTATGACCGAGATAATTTGAGTACGATTCTTTGAATGTGTTGCAAATATCTGTTTTCAGTACGTTAAAGGTTTTTTATAAGTTGTTACATTAACTGTTAGTTTTTTTAATTTTGCATGGACGTGTCATGATATGATTAATTTCGATGTATAAATTATGATTTATGCTACCCGGCGTTTTAGTTACATAAGTTTTAAGTTAAGTTTACATTTTTGCTAACTTCATTATATAAGGCGCTCGTCATTTTTGGTAATAAAATACGAAGGTAAATAAAATCCTGGTGCTCAAATTCCCGGCACGTTGTTCTGATGTTTCGGAATTATGTGTTTGTTTGAAACCAGTACTTGTTTTTATAGTAAATGAAGCACGTTTTAAGGAAGCTTATGTATCCACTTTTTTATATTAGAAGAATAGCAAACGAGGATGCGCTTCTACTTATGTAACCTCTAACAGGAGCGAAGGCTTATCAATTTCGTTTCCAAAAGACCTTTAATCTTTGTTCTCAAGGGTAGCGAATCGATTTTAGATTTGTTAAGACTTCCGTTCTTAATAGAGAAGTTTGAAAGTCTACCATAAATATGCCTTCAAACTATTGCTGAATGAAGGGTTGATTGAGTTACCAAATTATTGTAATCGAATGAGACGGGTTAGGGTATAATTCACCACTTGGGCCATTTGCCGACTTAACATATCTTTAAGAACTAACACCTCTCAGGCATACTGATCTACCAATGTTGTTTTCTTCACCGTTAAAGCACGTGATAATTAATTTTGAATAAGCAATTATTGCCACGCATTGCCTTTGAATAGTGGCAAGCTCACCTCAAGCTTGCCACTTTAACTTGAGGTCGGAGCCAGGGATTCTATTCTTAAAACCCCGTGAGAGTTCATGAAATACAGCACTATATGTATATATATTTGTCACTATTATGATATATTTTGCATTTATATTGTATCCATATTATATCCACATTGCAACCATATTTTAAATATATAATCCTTTCGTTACGTTATGTAAAAAGTCAATTATATCCGCCGCTTCCGTGTTGGTGGAAATGTATTTGGACATAATCTCTTCCCATAATTGTGGGAAAACTTAGAACATACTCCATTGCGTATGGATTGGTAGAATTGTAAAGGTGGAAAAACTATAACTTGACCGGGAAGGTACCAATGCGGCCTCGATAACCCGCCATGAAGTAACTCTTGTGTTCCTTTTTGAAATATGTTTGCCGTCTGTAACTATAAGTGAGGGGATGTAACAGTAGAAATGAGTAAAAATATATTTCTGTTTAAGTTTGTATGTAACTATAGCCGCAGCGACAACTTAACATTGGCCTGCACGGTCGTTTCTTACTCTTGTAACATAAGAAAAAAACTTTTATACCAATATTAATATTAAATAACACGAAAGTGTTTTTTATTAATTGCGATGCACTTAATCCGGTGCCCATATATATATTGTTGTCTCCAATGCCGATGTAACCATATCAACATTTGAATTTCCAATGGCCGACCATTATGGAACGAGCCTACAAGACAATGTTAATGTTTTTCATCATCTTAATTACATTTGTTGATTGTCTGCAATGCGAATGAAGATAAATTGTTTTATTTATAGCCTCGCTTACTTATAAAATACTAATATGTATTCATAGGCTATGTCGAATTGTTGCTTATATTATTTATCAACTGTTGCGTATTTTCGTGAAGTGAGATATCTTTTAAAATAATACCTACTTACCCATGTATGCAAATATCTAACGAAACGCACATTTAAAACGCTTGTAAAAGGCAAAAAAAACAATGATTGTATTCTGAGGTTTCTATCATCGTTCTCAAGAGTGTAATCGCATTTACCTACGACCTCATACAGAATTTCAATCCGGTTTGAGGTTGGATATTGATGGCCATAGGCTGCAGTGACCGCCTAACATCCGTTATCCGCGCAGCTTAATAAGCATGCAAATTGTTTCTCGTCTAACCTTAAAAACCTACATCCTATGGGATAAACCCCCGGGATAACCAGACGAAGTCGTATATTTGGATCTGACCAAACGTGAGTTGGTAGACTTCACATGTTTTTGACAATGTTTGGCGAACTTTTACGATATTTTATGCACCGCTAAAGCAATTTATAATTAATTTTACGTACATACAGAAAACTCGCAATTGTAAGTAAAATGATTGGGTTCATGTTTGGGCTTCCATCTCACCAGCTGTACTGAAAGATGTCCGTTCATTTACATATAAAGCGACCATCAGCCCTTAAGAGTAGAGTAGGATTCCATTCGTGATGTCAGATAGAAGTCAAGTTTCATCCTAAATTTTCTATGAATATCCATAGGCGGCAGTGACCGCTTACCACCAAATGGTTGTTACTTTAATTTAATTTAAAAATGGCCTCTAACTGCAACTTAGTATGCGTAGACGGTATCTATCGAAAATAGGATTTAAATGCGAATGTTTGTGTGAATATAGAGATATTTTATAGTAATTATAAGGTTATTGTAAAGATTTTTGCAAAATTAATCGTTTCAGACAACTGTAATAGCATATCTGGTGTTTTCATTGACCTTCTTAATATGTGGTGGAGCATACTACGGCGAGGTCAAGCTGTATCTACAACTCTAATCATCCGATTAATCAAATTAATCGCAGTATTTCAATCAGAGCACGACCTTTTAAACTGAATGTAATTTAAGTATTTTATACTTTAAAATGTGTTTATTTTGTGGTTTTTGCGTGAGACGCGTAAAACAACCAAAATATTAGACAAATGGGATGTTTTAAAACCTTTATATATACGGTAGTTATGTCAATTACTTCATA
The DNA here is from genome assembly GCA_018251015.1 of Phocides pigmalion okeechobee. NCBI lineage: Eukaryota > Metazoa > Arthropoda > Insecta > Lepidoptera > Hesperiidae > Phocides > Phocides pigmalion. The sequence goes on along the minus strand of DWON01005224.1, from coordinate 316 downwards.
TTAAATGTTTTACGAATGCAGCTAGTGTTCTTGGAACCATGCCGCATGGGCACGGACTCCCTTTAGACTGTTTAGGTTAGGTTTTAAGATTTTCATCAATGTTTTGGTTGTACATATATAGTTGGTGAAACTATAATACCAAAGGGGTACTAGTCACCCTCAAAGTCCGCTGTGAATAAATTCTTTTGTCTCGGTTAGAAAAGTATAGATGCCTACTACCTTTACCAGGGAGGCGATGATCTTTATTTTCAGGATTGATTTATATACGTCTGATCTCAGACGGGACTTTGGTCCAGTTTGACGTTGTATGTGTGTT
>DWON01005223.1:0-15163 GCA_018251015.1 Phocides pigmalion okeechobee | reverse complement strand
TAAAACAAATTTTACCATTAATATATATATATATATATAATATTATATAATATTATATATATATAATATTATATTATAATAAGCCTGACCTGTACATTCTAAATTATTTAGCCGTGACCACGAGCCATGCAACTGGTTCCAAAAATCGTTAATCGAGTACATTACATAGTAAAACTTCCATCCGCGTGAAACCGGGGCGATGTACTAGTTTTATTATTTCAGTTTATATTGAAAGGGAACTGAACCTTAGTTTATGTTACTGGAATACGAACAGTATTCATAACAGGTAATAAAGTGGTGTACACGGCACGGATATTTGGAATTAATCTGGCGGTTGCCACATTTACATACGAGGAGACTATCTTAGTGTATAGCGACACATCTAATTACCTTTGATAGGGCTTAAAAATTTCCCTGCGGGGTAAAATTGTAATAATTATACAGATTAATTTAACTACATGTGTAATTTTAATTCAATTTAATTTAATAATTTGTAAATTGAAATACTAACATAGGCTATGTTTACTAACATACTGATATGAGAATGTTTATTTCTAGAAATAAATTATTATTATTATTATTATTATTATTATAAAACACTGCTGTGTTTTGCGCGGCGCAGCGCTTGCGGCTTATACACCTGTGTTGTACGTACACGTCTGTATGGTTTACGGGCGAACACAAGTGCTGTGTTTACGTCCACGTTACAAGATTGGGGACGGATGCTACGTCTGTGTATTCGTAGATGATACATTGATTGTAAAGGTGGTAGAGCCGTTAGAGCTCGCCCGGGGCGGTACCACCGCCACCCTCACCCGCCGTAAAGCAACATGCTCTTCATGTATTGGGTTTCGGTTGGGGAGGAGTGGTCGGATACACATTATTGGAGGCGACCATATTAGTTCTCAAGAGCAGGAACGCATCCGTGTCCACCACAGCAGTGTTGAACGTCGCAGGGAAAGCGTTAACCACCTTGCCGCATGAGCAGTGACTCTCTTTAGATTATTTACATAAGACCTTTATTACAATTAGTTTTAAGGTACTCCATGTTGTCTTTAAGTTTTATAACAAATACTGTGTTCTGTTTAGTATAACTAAATGTTCTAACTTATTATGTACGATCTCCAGGTACGTGAGCTGTGAGTGAACTTCTGGTTAATCTCGCCGTTTATATTCAACCAACCGTAAGTTATATTTATAATTATAATAATAATCGTAACAGGGCTGTCTTTCTGTATATTGAAGATATAGTAGTTATAAACGCCACTTCATCTTTGTTTTGAGAAAATGAAAAACCTGAGTAACCTTTCTTCTTAATAATGACTTAGAGACTAAGATTTTTCAAATCATAATGAAATTCAAAATATAATAAAAGCCTAACCTAAACAATTTCAGGGGAGTACGTGCCCACGCGGGATAGTGCCAAAAACTCCCGCATTCTCGCGTTGAATAGCAATCGCAATTCTCTTCGCGAGATATGAACTAGTCCTCTTGTCACCGGAGGCGGTGACCAAACGTTATAAAAATGTGATAGTTAATATTAGATTGCCTACATGCATGGCTTTTGAAAGATGGTACCTACATGGTTCCACTAAATGGGTGTAATTGCTATTCACTTACAAATGTGGCGACCACCTTAGTCATCAGGAAAATGGACATAACTGTGATCGACTTCAAGTGGGACTTTTGTTCTTTACGGAGTTGGTTAAAGATGTCCATGAGGGCAGTGACCTTACCATCAGGTAGACTAAACTTTTCATCAGCTGAACTGCATGCATTAGTTGGTTACAGATGTCCAAAAGGGCGACAGTAATCCCGCGAACAGGTGGACTGCATGCATTTGCTACTTTCGTGAACACGCTTTTATTAGCTTGGGTTGTATGTTTGTAATGGAATATTTGAGTATAATTTTCACCAATTTCCAGAAATCTGATTACTTTGAAACTTTGCACGCATATCAAGGACCGATGACAATGCAATAATATGAAAAAAAAGAAAAAATAAATAGTTAAAAAACTAAAAAACACGATTTTTTACAGTGCATTTTGTTTTTTTTATTTATACTTTTTAGTTGGATTTATTTATGAAAGCGTGTTTTTTAGTTTTTTAAAGTATTATTTATTTTATAAATTGCTTTTTTTGTATTTCTGATTAAAAATGTATTTCCTACCTCTATTTGAACATTTTTTGATTAACAATCGCGTTCAGATAATATTCTGATACTTGTGTTTGCTCGATACAGCCTATTTGGAAAGGCGCCAAATCTCGAAATGACAGCCTGCGAAGCCACTTTGCTAGCGAACTTTTGATTGCCATCATTAAATAAATAAGGCTTTCGACACTAACCTGAAAGTTTGGTATTCAGCCGTGACCACTAGTCATGTTCGGTTCGAAATATGCTTGTGGAAAAACTCGGCACTCTTTTCAAATAAATCTATATCTATAAATATTATAAAACGAAAGTCCCCCGTTGCGTCTGTCTGTTCGCGATAAATTCATAAAGCACTGATCGGATTTGTTCACAGTTTTCAAAAGGTACGGTGATTCCTGAGAAAGGTTTAGGTGCATAATAAGTTAAGTTTTTTTGTAAATTGTGCGAGAAATTAAATAATCATTAAATGCATCTATGCGTAGGTTGTTACGATTTTAGAATTACGTTAAATTAACGCGGGCGAAGTCGCGGGCAAAGCTAGTAATTGTATGATAAACTTAATACACAATTATAACCGGTAATGAGATATCACTTTTTCGAATTCTTCAAACATGTTCTATGAAAAGTTACGAAAATTTCGTTATCTCCCCTTCCTCTTCAATATATTATCTCCGTATCTATATTATCTCCGTACACACATCTATCTCCGGTTACATCATTACAGGATCAAAGCGGACCAGACAGCACAAATTAAGTTACGCTTCTTTCATCCCAAAAAATAAATTACAGGACGGAAATTTCCTATTTTATTACCGGATTATGATACTAAAAGTTGATATGTTTCTGTAGCCGTGACTTGTAGCGTGGCTGCGATCCGTATCACATCTGGGAAAATGGCGCAGAAAGCGTCCCACAACCAGGTAGACCGACCACCTGATGACGATAATGGGTTGTCGCTGGATGTAGGGGGCATAGAACTGTTCGAACTGTTCAAGGGCAACTGGTTCGAAAATCAGAAATCGTTAATCGTGAGTACCCGGTACATAGTAAAAAATAAAAAAGGCATAGAACGCGTCTGAGTGGCGGCATCCAGGAGAGGCCTATGTCCAGCAGTGGACATATAAACGCAGATCAATGGATAGATCCATTATGTCCCACGGTTGAACGAATGAAGGATTAGCTAGTCCACTATTTTAGCCATTTGCGGATTAGTATACTTCGCAACACTTTCGAGAACTTTCAAACATGTAGATCAAAACTTGAAAAACACAGTTTTTCAATTCAGTTTTCATTACTTTTTTTTAAATAGTAGTTATAAAAGTTTAATTTCAATTTTCATTATGATTCGATAAATCAGAAGTAGGTGCCAATGAATTAAAAAAAGCCAATTTGTATAAAAAAAAACCTGCAATTATGAATGCAAAAGTGTGTTTGTTTGTAAGTACGTTCAGATTGATTTTAGCATACAAATAATTTATACCTTGGAACACAAGTGGAGATCACAAGGTTTTGAGTCCTTTCAGACATCTAAAGGATCCTCTAAATTATATTTTGGTTTTGTGGTAAGGCAGAGAATCCCCGAAAAGGTTATAAGTGTAAATAAAGTTTCAAGTGTAAAATGTAAATTTCCAAGTGTAAAGTTTAACTGTAAAATAAATGTTTATCAACATTGTATACAAAATCTGTTTTAACGTACGTATAGCATCAGAGCAGCAAGATTATTTGTCGCTCCCATTAAAAAAGCGAACAAATCCGCAGTGGGGAGCTAGTACGCAATAAATTAACGCGGCATTTTATTACCGGGGACAGCTTAAATATTTGTCCAATTCCGAGACGAAGCAGATGTTTTGAGTCAAATCTTGATGAAAAAATTCCAACACCCCTGTTTATCTTAGCCGGGAGCCGAGTAATGAGGGAACGTCCTTATTCCGCTATGATCGTGTAAACTTTTCGCCGGTTTTCGTATTTTAACTAACGAATGTTTTATTTTGAGCCGGCGACACGTGAGGGCTGCGTTCGTTACGTTAGTTTGTAGTATAGTTTTTCAAAATTTAGTTGAGTTTTGAAAATGTTGATTTTGTTTCAACGAACGCTCCGCTGTTAGTTTTAAATTTACGTACGGAATTGGCCGCGGAACATGTTAGTCGTCTGCAATTAACTGTATAGCAAAAATATTATTTGAAAGGACTATTTTCTAAACTATAATTATTTTCGGTTATTGTTGAGTTTCAAGATAATATATAGTTGTAACATAGCCTATAACGAGATCTCAGATACAGACAATATATATGTATGTACAATACTGAAACATCTTAGCTGAAAACGAAGTAATGAGGGAACGTCCTTATTTCGCCATGATCGTGTAAACTTTTCGCCGGTTTTCTTGCAGTTCGGCTGCAGTGTCACGATGTGTTCGTTTCGTTAGTTTTTTGAAAGTAGAAGTAACATACGTAAGTGAAACTACAAATGACTGTCACGCAATTGATTGACACGAAACGTGACTGTAACGTAAGTAATTGAAACAACAAGTGACTCATCATCTGGGGACGTCCCAGCCTCTTTGGGCGGGGGAATACGGGCCTCGAGATGATCCCTCTTTGCCCGGACCTGAACTCGGTGTTGCACCCCGACTTAAATACGGTAGCCCTCGCCCACTGTTAAGTAGGGGGGGCTCAGGTTAATGCCTCCGGCATACACCTCCGCAAACTCCGACCGCCAGCTGGTTCCGCCTGACGTCGGCGAGTGGTACAACCCGCGGGCCCAAGCGACGCGTTAGCGTACGGTACCGCCGGGCTCGCCTCACATCCACATCGCAGGTCAGGCGTCCGTAGTGTGGTTACCTGGCAATGTTAAGCTTTCCTCCCCGTATAAGCGGGGGCGGTGACCAGTTTGATGCTGCGTGCTTCGCTTTCCTTCTTCGTGGAGGCAGCGACGGGTTTAAGGCAAGTGAACCCTTTCCAAAGAAAGGGCCAGATCCCAAATCTCGGCAAGCGTCCTCCTTTTAGTCGCCTCTTACGTCAGGCAGGAGATACCGTAGCGCTATTCTGGTCCCGCGCTACAGGGACAACTGGACAAGTGACTGTAACGCAAGTGACTGTCACGCAAGTGAGTGAAATCACAAGTGAGTGAGACGACAAGTGACTAACGCACGCGAGTGAGTAAAATAGCAAAAAGAAACTCGTGTGTAAAACGGACGATTTTGTCGTAAAATACATTTGAGGGCGCCACCAACTTACGGGATTACGAATGAATTATTAATGTGGGTATTCACATAAAACCTACTCTCTACTGTTTCTTCTTTCATCCCGTACACGTTATATCCCAACTTGCGTATGTGTTCTGTATCCTTTTTAATACGTACTTTCGGAATATTTCCGACCAAAAATATGTCTATCGGAAACCCAATCGTAAAAATGTTGGACTTGTTAAAAGCTAAATATTTTTTGCTGACTGCCTCAGAAGGAGAGCTTTACAAGAATATGCCTTTTTTATTTCTTTCTTTATTGCAAACATATATTAAATAGTGTATCTATTTTTTTATTTTCTTGCCAGAGATACAACACCACAAAATGACACCAAGCAGTATAGTCCTCCACCACGCTGCTATAAACCTCGAACGTAGATACGTTGCTACTCCTGAGGACTAAGATGTACGCCTCGCTTCAAAGTGAAGCCGGCAACCACATCTCTTGAACCGAAACACAAGTAATGCTTTACGGCGGATTATGAGGGCGGCGTGGCACCTCCCCGGTCGGACTATAGTTCTCCCACCTTTAAAGTCCTCAATTCGAATTAGTCCCACGTTCGATCGACGCCACCGGTGACAAGACCGGTTCATACCGCGCAAATTGCAATGCTATTCAACGTAGAAAAGCGACTAGCGTCCTTGGCACCATGTCGCATGGGCACTGACTCCCTTTACATTGTTTAGGTTAGGCATTTATTACAATTAATTTTAAGTTTTTCATAATTGTATTTAAAATAGAAATAAAGCGTCTTTATATAAATATAAATTCGGAAGAGATCGTAATAAGATTCGTAAACAGACGTCATCTTTAACTAAAATGTAAAGCGAATGTTATTGTATTTTTCCATAAATATGTTATTATGTATTCAAAGCACGTACGGGTTTGTAATTTAGTGCAGTTAAACTGTTCCCGATGCAGATAACTACAGTTGCAAATGTAACCCGCATTGCGATTTGCCAAATTGTCTATACCAGTTAGACTTTGTTTGAACTTGTTATAACCCTTTGCATGGCCATTTTTTAAATACAAGTAACATTTTTGTATGAATACGCTGTTAACACCTTCACTCTGGCGCTCATATATTACATAGTTACCGTTGCGGAAGGCGGCACTAAACTGCAGCTGTTTTCTCTAGACTGGAGAAGCGCCGACAATTCACAGAAACGTTGTATACTAGACGTTGTTTCCGCCCACAGTGTTGTAGCGTCGACGTAAATGCAATTGTGTTTGCCGGTAATCCATACAAATTTGTGGACATACAACAGTCGGGTACACCAACTTATACTCAGTAATGTTGTACACCGCAAGGATAGTGTTAAGTGTGAAGTTCACAAGTAAGCCTATAACGAGACCAGAGGTACTAACAATCTCTTTTAAAAAATTGAGGTAAATTATATCAGAAATTTACGCATACGATAAGAAAAACAAACAAGCGAACGAACAACGTTTCTTTTTTATATTATAGTCAGTATGTAATTATTATTTATTTATGTATTTAGCAGCCATCCCGTAATAAAAACATTTTTTTGTCATTTATAACAGTTTTCTTGCCACCGCAGTTTGGCCGTTATCGCGAACCATTCAGTTTCAAATATCTGACGATATTTGAATGGTTCGCGATCATGAGTACCCGGTACTAATATATAAATGTGAATGAAAGTTTGTTTGTTACGCTTTCAGGCCAAAACTACTCAACCGATTATCGTGAAACTTTTTACACGAATTCTAGAGATGTTAAAAAGGACAGGGTGGTTGTATTATTATTTTTTATTTTTTTTACTGACATGGTTGTTTGTCAAAAAAAAATGAAAATCTAGCTACTTCAAAGCCTTAAAATAATATCTTATTGATTGTAGCTTCAGATGTCCTGAATTTTTACATATTTCATGTTATTTCGTTCTGTCACTTATAAGCAATACTAAAATTATTTAAATTTTTGAGGTTAGGTACCAGTTTATTGTATTATTTATTACTGCTGCAATGATCTTTGGTATTTAATCAAGGGCCTCAAAGCGAGCGAAGCCGCGGGTAAAAACTAGTAGTGAAATAAATGAGCTCCAATATGATTCGTTTAAAATCACATGACACAATTTTAACAATTGCGTAAATTTTTATTTTATATCAAATCGTCCCCAATCGTGTTAAAATGTTAATTGAGAAATTTATTCAATTTATTCAACCCGCCGTGCATTTTGGTTTTATTAAATTAAATTATAGGTAACAATGTCCAAATTAAAATGTTGGTCAACTTGTTAGTAGCGGTTAACAGATATAATTGTCGGTATGCATTCCGGAAAATCTAGTTTATTCCTTTTGAATGATGCTCGTGATAAGAGAGCTGGGTCATGTCCCGCGTAGAGCAACACAACAGTAACAATTGGTATTCAGCGTGGGAATGCGACTTGCTGGGCACAATGTCGCATGGACATGCGACTTACTGTTTATATTTTAGGTTTAGGCTTCAAGGTTGTCATTATAAATTAGATGTTCATATTAACCCTACAGTTTACAAATCGTAACCGATCCATGAAGTTAAGTAACGGGCACGGTCAATAATTGGATCGGTCACCATTATTGCCGAAGTTTTATGCGCTTGGTACACACGTACACATGTCTACCTTTAGCCAATTTTGTATAGATGTCCTTGAGAAGTCGATCACAGATATGTTGACTCTTAGCGCAGCCTCATACTTTTTTAAAGAAGAGTAGCAAACGGCCATGTAGACCATATGATGTTGAAGAATCGCTGTAGCCTATGGACATCCTACATACGACCTAACACAGAACTGACGTCCTACCCTGATATCGTTTGTACGTAGTAGACGTTTCGCTACTCTTGAAGACTAAAATGGTTGCCTCACTGGTTACTGCAAACGCAACCCCACTTCTCCAACCAAAACCCAAGAGTTGCTTTATAGCGGACTATGATGTCTGAAGTACCTCCCCCCTCGAACTCTTTAACACCTTTCAAAGTAAAAATGGACTGAATATACATTTAGTGTAACAGCGTTTAATTACCTGAACTCCATCCAAAATTGAAACAAAAAACACATTTGATTGCCGGTTTAGACCCAAATCGAATTTTAATTACAGTCATCAAAAATATTTCAGTCGAATTTGATTTTGTGTTATAATTTGGTAGAAAAAAAACGGAAGTCATCATTTGGAAAGTGTGAATCAAATGAACAGACAGGCGTTTATTTTTAGTATGTTTCAGAGGTTAATGACCACCCTTTATAAGAATGCAGTACTCGACTTACGCTACCCTGACTTACGCGAATCAGGAGTTACGCGATTTTCAAATCTCGTCGATTTTTTATGTATGTTTATTGGAAGATTTTTCGGAAAGTAAATCATTAAAGAAATATACTTTAGACCCAGTTCAATCAGAAGAACAATTGGCGCTTGAAAACTTGACATATAAATTGAAAAATGAAAACAAAGACTAAGAAAGAGCGCATTTTTTCTACAATACAAGGAATAAAAAAATGTGTTTCCAATTTTGTATTTTTTAATTTATTAAACATTTATTTCTAAACATTTTTTTAGATTTCAGCCCCAATTTAAAATTGCGATTGCTATCCAGCGCGGGAATGCAGCTAGTGTCCTTGGAACCATGCCGCATGGGCACGGACTCCCTTTAGATTGTTTAGGTTAGGTTTTTATTATAATTCGTTTTCAGACTTTCATCATTGTAATTATATTATATAAAGCGAGTACATTTGGCTTTACTTCCTTCGTTTTAATTGTAATTAGTTTTAAGATGATCATCATTGTATATATGAGAATTTAAAATAATTTAATTGTACCCCTCACTTATGCGAATTCTACTTACGCGATTATCCCTGAATCCCCACCTATCACGTAACTTCGGGATATTACATTAGCGTTATTAAAGTATTGTTCAAACTACTTTGCAACAATCCGCTCCCGCTATGTATAATATATTTCAAAGCACTATGAGACACAGGAAAAAGTAAAAATAGATACTACGACTAACACGTTTTTCGCCCCAAAACGGAGGATCATCAGGGTAAGTTGACTCCGCGACGGTTAAACAGTAACACGGAACGCAGGTTAATACTTTTCACTCTACTTAAAGTACATAAATAAGCTCTTGTCTTATAGATACTGGCAAGAAAATATTTAAGAAGCCTTAACATAGTATAAAGATGACTATAAATCAATTAAATTTAAACAACGATGTATTGATTAGTCGTATTTATCGAATTTACCCTTGTTTTGCCATTGGTTATCGTCATTTGGAACGACTGACCTATGCGAGCTTAAACGAAACGGAGCGTAAAATCGCTTATTACCCCCTAAAGTGTAGAGCCCTTAGTTCGTACATACGGGCAAAAAAGTGCTTATGAAGCCTTAACGAGTACGGTGTGTGACTATAGGGGCTCTACTCCAAACAATACCTTCATTATACCGCCTATTAAAACATAAGAATCAACTCTATTACGACCGCAAAAGTTTCAAACTCAAACAATAGTAGCGTAACAAAGGATATTAACAAAGAAAATCAACAGATGGCTCTGAGATAAAGAAGGACATCTCGAATGAAGGATTCATTATCAAAATAAAGGGTCAAGTTGGTAAGTGATAATGGTTGAGCTGCGGGCATGAGGTCGAGTTACGTTGTCACGTTCGTATACTTATTACGTTCAAGTTGGGTAATAACTATGGTTGTAACGTGACAGTTGTTACGTGGTAGGGCTGTAGCTGGATGGGGGAAGTGCCATCATCCCTCTCATAATCCGCCGTGTCCGTTAGTTACGAGTCGGTGGTAGTTTATTGACGTTAAAAAAGAGTTATGTAATCTACTTGGAATAAAGTAAAGTATAGTTTTGACTTCGAGTTTGTGTTTCAGTATGAGTTTTAGATCTTCTTAGTTCGAGATCAGAACGGTCTGATTTCAGTCATATTTGTGATTGTACATGGATGTCTACGGGCTGCGGCTACTTACCATCAGATGGTTTGCATACTCGTTTGCTACTCTTCTCACATAAAAAAGTTGGAATTTGGATTTCAATTTGAATTTGGACTGAGGACTAAGATGGTCACCTCGCTTCCAAGTGTCACCGGCAACTGCATCTCCCAAACGAAACACAAATAATGCTTTACGGCGGATTATGAGGGCGGTGGTACTTCCCAATCGAATAAGTTCTCACACCTATTCGGATATGTCCCTTGGGAGTATACACCTACATATAACATTACCACGTAAATAGATGGCAGTAGTGGACAGGACAGACAAGCGTTATTAATTTACCCCTGAATTTAGATTGGCTGATTAATTTGGAAACGTGTTTGTGGACTGACCGTCTGTAACAATAGCAACTAGATTCTGGTGACTTAGTTCGCTTGAACGTTATTGTTTGTTCGTTCGTTCATTTAGTTATTTATGTATTTATTGCATAGTTTATTAATTTAATTTATTTGTTTGTTTGTTCTTTCGTTCGTTCGTTACTTCATTTATTTATTTATTTATAAATCTAGTACAAATCTCGCGCAGAGAATTGCAATTGCTATTTAACGCGGGAATTCAGCTAGTGTTCTTGGAACCATGCCGCATGGGCACGGACTCCCTTTAAATTGTTTAGGTTAAGCTTTCATTACGAGTGTAATTAGTTTTCAGGCTTTCATCATTGTAATTATATTTTATAAAACGAGTAGATTTGGTTTTACTTCCTTCGAGTAGATTCTATAGTTTATTTATTTTTTTGTTTGTTCTTTCTTTTGTTCATGTATTAATTTATTATATTTATGCACTGTGAAGCGACTAAATTAGGTTGGTAACTTCATTCACGTAAACTCTGTACTTTATTTGTTTGTCTGTTCTTTCGTTCGTTCATTGTTTAAGTTTCTTTTTGTTTATTTGTGTATTCCATAAATTATTTATTTATTTTTAAGGGCGTATACAAAGGGAAGCGATTCGGATTCGGTCTCCTTTATGGTTTAGTCGGTTTTATATTTCCATATTTTTGTCACTTCTAATCGTCTGAAATATTCGTTAATAATTTTGGCTTTCTCAAAATGGAGAAAAACTAGTTAATCTTGGCACATTTCTGAAACTTCTGACCTTATAACAAATCTATAGCTACGCCATGATTCAACTGCTTTTCACAATTAACTTATTGTCGTCTCAATCGAATCGCGTTCGTCGCGTTGCAAGTAAAGCTATCCCATTGAAATCAACGTTTAGTCCGTTGAAAAGCTCATTCTATTACCTGCGAGCTTAATCACTTCGTTAATTAGCCGTAACACAAGATCGACATTGCTGCTAATACCTTTATTACCGACGGCAATGTAGGCTGTTGCTAAGTTACATCAAGTTATCGTTAAAACTACTCTGCTATCCGCTACCACCATGTATATTGGTATGGAATTAAAAACGTACACTATGAGATATAGGAAAAATGAAGACTAAAAATATATACCACCATACATACTACGACCAAATTAAAATTAAAATTCAAACATTTTATTTCATTGTAAACTATTTACATATACTTAATGAACACACATGTTTGCCCCAAAACGGAGCTTCATGAGAGTTATACATTTGAGAATTTAATTAATTTACACATAAAACACCATACTACGACCAACACATGTTACGCACCAAAACGGAGCATCAGTTGCACATTTAGGAATTTAAATATGTTTACATTTAAATATAAGCATGAAATTAATTTACATATTTGAAAATGTTATTAATCAAAAGTTTTTCATAAAATAATTATTTCCTGACTTACATTACGGAATATACACATTTTAAAATTTAATCAATTTACATATTTCATAATTTGAATAATTTTCAATTTTTGAAAAGTTTATTAATTAACATGTTTAAGAATTTATTGACAATACACATTTAAACCCTAATTAATTTACTGTTTTGAAAAAATATATATACATTTAAGAATCATATTGTTCTGTTTTTGTTGAAATGTTTGGGCATGAACTTTTCTTTTTATTTGTAGCCTGATTTTTACGCCAAGAAAACTCGATACGACCTTCGGCCACAGGGCAGACGGAAGATGTATACAAGAGGCGTCCGTTTATATACGAGAAATTCCACAAATTTAGCCTTAAGCGAATCGATTTAAATCCACGTCAGACATATTGCTTTCAAACACTAATCGGTTTTAGAAACACATGCCTTACAACTCTATTTATACTGATACGCATAAACAAATACCCCAAAATTGTATATTTTCAAATGTTTGCTCCGTGGCGTTTCAGGAATTCTGAATGGTAGACTTTCTAAATGACCAGTATATCTTGACCTTCGAACTAACGAGATCTTACAAATAGAACTAATGAACCTCTGCGAATGTCAATGTAAAGTGGTTGATTTTATACATATTAATTTTTGTAATAATTTAACCTAAGTATATCTTAAAACTAATAAAAATCTTACCTGCATCCATAGGGAATCGGGCTCAATGCATGAATAGCTATCGCAATTGTCTGTGCATGATATGAACCAGTCCTAAAATAATTATTACCAAAACATATATGACCAGTATCATATATGACCATTATTTTATTTAAAATTATCATTTTCTTTTTATATGTTAACTTTTGATTACGCCGTTTACTTAAATATTTATGTGAAATATCTCTTAGCAAATAAAAGCCACACACACACACATCAGCTCTACATTGCTGGTATAAAGTAGAATATGACCATAAAGAATTAAAATCTTTTCTTAACTCACCTAGCTCGTCGCTAGATGGCGCTGTACGGCTTACGCCTTAGTAGTTACGGCACTTGAATCGCGCTATCAATGTTTTTTACTTTCGAAGCTATATATACAAGTTCCGAACAGCTGATCGTTAGGACGCCATATTAGATGTCGTGCAATCATTGACCGTTGACTTAAATTCATAATTGATTATGGTTATTATGGTTCTAATTACGGGTATTTGTTATGATAATGATAATAATTATAATGACAACCGGTTTTAAAATGCCCAATGATGAGACTCATAGCAGAGGGGAGCTGTTCCAGTGTAGCTAATTGTCATCGACGTAACGGTTGATCTACTGGTGTTCTGATCAGTAGCGTGGATAATTGGCTGTACTGTGACAGTAAGTGCCCAATGATCAATGGATTATGAGAGCTGAGGGCAGAAGTAATGTTTTTTTTTATGTGTTATGTGAGAAGAGTAGCAAACGAACATGTAAACCACCTGATGTTAAGTAGTCGCAGCCCATAGACATCACGACTGAAATTTTTTTTGAGCTTGAAGTTTTGAGCTCTCCAAGCGATACACAAGTAATCGAACTTCTGTTCTATTTGAGATTGGACGTGGTTGTCCATGGGCTGCAGTGACCACTTAACATTGGGTGGCCTGCATGCTAGTTTCTTACTTTTTCATTATAAAAATATATATATATATAGAGAACATTAAGTAATTGAACCTGTATCATAGATGTCAGCGCCCTTCACACTTTAGTGCCGTGTTGTAAGATACATAATTTAGGCATATTTTTTACTGTATTATCTATCTTTTGAGCGCCGCAGTCAAACTGTTAACTATCGTCTCAGCTGCATATCTTCAGACACGTCGCCCGCATGTGTACCCTTGTCATTAGTTACGTGTTCACACCGTGCGTTCAACGCAGCCCATTGTGTACCATCTAAACATAGATGGTACAATGGGCTGCGTTAATAGGCAACAGCTTATTAACATAATTTGGGGTCCCGTAGCCATATATAAAAAACGTATAATTTGAAGAAAGAAATCACTCAAATGTAGCATTTAACACAGTAATTAATAATAGAATAAAAAACAAAAAAAGACTAAGAGAATAAAAAAAACTAATAATTAAATACCTTTGCTGCAGTCTAATACCGCGATAAGGCACAGACTCCGCATCATTTCCTTTTTTCTTAACAGCAACGAGGATGCCAACTTTGATAGGTGATGAAACTACAATTCGATGGGGGAGATACCACGACTTAGTAATGGTATTCATCGTCGTGGTTGCCGGTTACACTTAGATGTTAAGCGACCATCTCAGTTCTCAGGAGTAGCAACGCGTCTACACAATACCTCAGGACTTCAGTCGTATTTGATATTATATGGGAATGTACATTGGTTAAAATTAACACTATCAACAATCCCATGGAAAATTAACTGATGTAATAAGTGGATGTGTATTGGTAGCCTCTTAAGACCATCAACATTTTCATAGAAAAAATGAATTGCTATAATTTATTAATTATTATGCTACAAAATTTTGAAAAACAAAATTACTTTTTACAATATTACTTCTTTTGACGCATCGATACAACACACGCGCATGTAATAGACATGTAACACATAATTAATAATAAGTTAACGAAGGCTTTAATGAATAATTTATTTTAACATCATGTTTTGTATGCTGAGATATAGAACTGAGTGAGACAGAGTGGTTATCGTATAGTTTTTTTCGCCGCCTTTTCTCCAAAAAGTTGATAGTTTATTGATGTTCAAAAATAACTGCTAAGGATCTACTTTGAACAAAATATATTGATTTGATTTGATGTAAACTTTTGAAATATGGGATACATTTATTTTATCCTGATTACGGAACCTTTTGTACTTAGTCCACGCACTTTGCAGTACTTTATAAAAGAACAGGCCCTTTTTGAGGACCAGAAAAAATATCAAGTGGTCGGTCTTTGATGAAGGTCTATGAAGAAACAATTGATACAAAAAATGTTAACACGTGTTTGATAAGAGGGAAGTTTAGCGC
>DWON01005222.1:0-15167 GCA_018251015.1 Phocides pigmalion okeechobee | reverse complement strand
TGGAGGCGACCATCTTAGTCCTCAAGAGTAGGAACGCATCCGCGTCCATCCTTAAATAGAACTTCTATTCTATTTCAAATTGGACGTGGTTGTTCATAGGATGCAGTGATCACTTAACATCAGGTGGCCTGCATGCCCGTTTTTTACTCGGTGAAATCAGCGATCGATCATCAAACGAATCAGCTAAAATATTTCTATTGAAACATTAATAGACATTAAGTTGTTGGTAAAAACTACTTTGCAACATTCCGCCACCACAATGTATAATGTCCCAATTACAATGAAAAATCCCAATGTACAATCGGAGTCCCGATTAACCGTCGCAGAGTCAACTTACCCTGATGATGCTCCGTTTTGGGGCGAAACACGTGTTGGTACTAATTTCTGTACTGGTATATATTTTTAATCTCTTCACTTTTTCCCATCCGAGAGGGAGGGTGGTAATAGAGCATGTTTTATAAAGATATATCATTATACATTGTGATGGTGGATTGTTACAAAGTAGTTTATGACAACAACTTAAAAGCATGGATTGCGCAAAGTAACGCCTGATACTGTTAACTATATTAATAAACATCTTAGACAAACAATACTGATCCACGTGCGATGCATCTAAGTAACCGTTGACGTCAAGTCAATAGAGCTGCGTCGTAAATCAACAGGCAAACACTTTCAACTACTGTTTCCACTGTTGATACGAGAACGAAAACTAGTGCATAGTGGAAATTTTGCAATAGCTGTATCAGTTGCGGCGTAATTTCACGTGACGGTATCACGGAAATACTACGTTTTGATCTACGAAGTTTTCTTTTATCTAAAATCGCGGTGAAGAGATGGACTAACCCTAATTTGATTCAACTTCAAAATTATATTATATAGAAATTACAAGTCTGATATCTCACCGCAGATTCCGCTTTCCAGATAATTAATCTTAGCAAGAAAACGCTACTGGACCATTATGCCATTAGACTGTAAATCAATCTTAATAATCATTAACTTACCAGCAATCAACACCATGCCGCCATTGGGAGCTCCAGTAAACAGAGAGCCAGCCGTATCTGACGCAACATAGATAGCTTTGGCGCAAGCGGGATCTTTCTGCCTCACTCCCGCAGCAAGGTCTGCATTGCTGCTGTCCTGCTCGCACCCAGACAGCGTCAGACCCTGGACAATTGGTGGGGACAAAGGTCAATTGAAGTTATTACAGGATGTTCCCGTAAATTGATCGTGATTGATTAGTGGGTAATTAAATGAAGCGATTAAAGACCAGTTTCTGTGGTACAAGGATGTGCTGAAAAGGCATATAAATAAGAAGTACTGAGCCTTTCACTTAGGAGTAGGTATTCTAACGGAGAAGAACTAACTCCAGCTCTTAATTCATCTGGACACGATTTTGTAAAAAGATGCAGTGTTAATAATGTGGTAAAACTATATTTCAATCGGGAAGGTACCACCGCCGCCTCTATAATCCACTGTCAGATAACCTTTGTATTCCTGTTGGAGACATAATTGCTGGCTACACTCCAAGCGAGGCAACCATCTCAGCGTGTTACTCCTGAAGACTAAGATGGTCGCCTCATAAGTACGTGAGCCGGCAACCATGAGTTTCCACTGAAGAATTCAATTCAAATCAATCAATTTTGTGGATTACTCTTTGTTAGTAGTGTGTTGGTACTATGTGTCCGGTTAAACCATAGGAGTAGTTTGTCGGTACTAACTCTCCGGTTGGACCGTATCGATGTTAGGAGACATCGATCATCATAAGGTCGGAACACAGTGTTTGAGTAAAATTGAATTAAAGTAGTATTATTCTATTCGTTCAATAAGGTTCTAATGACACAATCATATATTTTTACTTAGTAGATATACATTAAACAAATGGCGTTCTAATGAAACAATAATACAATTTAACTTATTACATATATGTACATATACAATTTTACAAATAGTATTATAGTGCCATTATTTGTTTTATAGGGTTTTAATGACACAATAATAAAATTTTACTCATAAAATGTGTTCCGACCTTATGCGTAGCCATAAATATGTCTTCTACCACCTTGCTAAGAAATAACAGCATCAAAATATTTAACATTCAACACAGCACATCATGGCTTTGTCTTCATAAGGAAAAGCGAGTTCGTCGTGCTACGTTATTTCAATGATTCTACCTCATGATTCTCAACGGAATTGATTTCAATCAATCAGGTTTATTGCATTATAATAAGTGTAACATTTAATACCAATATTTATAGATCTTATTGACACGACACTTGATATTAATTTACAACTGTACGTAAGCTTTATGATATTAATTACAGATCTAAAATGAATTACTTTTAAACTATTTATGATAAAATACACTTGCACGTTAAACTGGACTGAATTCCTGTCTGAGCTCCTACATAGATTTTTTTATGTGAGAAGAGTAGCAAACGAGCATGCAAACCACCTGATGATAAGTAGTCGTAGCCCAAAGACATCCATGTACAATCACAAATATGACTGAAGTCCTATCTGAGCTCGGACTTGGATGAGTTGCTCTCCTGAGAACTAAGATGGTCGTCTCGCTTCAAAGTACATCCGGCAACCGCACCTTTCCAACCGAAACATAAGTAATGAGGGCGGCGGTGGTACCTCCCCGGTCGAACTATAGCTCTCCCACCTTTACACCTACAGTGGGTGGTCGCAGCTGTCCATTAAGGATGGTCACAGATATTCATGAATGGCTGATACCACTTATTTTCTGATGGATACTTGTTAATAATAAAATATATGTAAAAGGTTTCCAAGGTAGCATATTTGCACCGCTAAGTTTCATCCTTGTCAAAAAAGCAGTGTCAGCCTAGAGTTTAACATTATGGCTTGTCTTATGTGGGGTTCGGGGTTCGAATCCCGGGTATGGTATCCATATACCTCAGGTTTTTCGGAGACATGTGCGTATTCGAAAATTATTATCATTTTATAACGATGAAACAACATTACGAGAAAAACTTGAAAGCCTGAGAATTCTTCATAAAATTCTCAAAGGCGTATAAAACTTACTATCTCACACTTAGCCAGTGTGGACTATGACTCAATCCTCACTGAGGGGAGCCTCATGCTCATGATAAAATTACTTACCAACGAATCTAAGGGTTTCATAAGAGGTATTCCAGCGTCTATTTTCGCGGCGTGAAGCATGGCTATTACTCGATTCGCACACTCATCGATGCCAATTGTCCAATGATTCGTGCCAGGTCCCTTGGCCCTCCCCAGGACTTTGCCCGTTTGATCACATATCACCAAGTTTGAGTGTGTAGCACCCCTGAAATTAATAATCTGTATTAGAAGATTTTAAACTAATAGTTTGGATGGTATCGATAACGTGCGAGTACTTAGAAATCGATACTAGACATCAAGAAATCGATTTAAACCTTAGCTAATTAGCTGAATTTCTTTGGAAATTGACATCCAAAACCAATTCAGTATCTGAAGATTAATTTTGCCTTTAAACTTGTCAAGTAGATAACTATTGCACTTTTTCAAATTCAAATATTTTATTTCATTGTAAGGTAATTACATACACGTAATGAATGTTAAAGGCACAGTGTAAAATTTGTGCATCGTCTTTGAGCGCCCTGTTGGCGTTTTTTTCTCCCGGTCAACCGGGAGAAAAAAGCAGACGGAAAAAACTGTAGCCCATAGATATCCACGATTAATCCATATACGATGAAATCCTATCTAAGCTCGAACGTAGATACGTTGCTACTCCTGAGGACCAAGATAGTCGCCTCGCTTCAAAGTATAGCCGGCTATCGCACCTCTCCAACCGAAACACAAGTTATGCTTTACGGCGGATTATGTGGGCGGCGGTAGTACCTCCCCGATCGAATTATGGTTTTCCCACCTTTATAGATAAATAAAATAGAGCATCAGTAATAATGTAATAAACATTTTATATACCTTTATTGTCTGCAGTATATTTATTTACAACGCGTATCTAATCGGCTACGTAATACAAAAAATTATAGCGGATTGAATAAAGTATAGATATTTCTTATCGGTAATCGGCACGTCTTCCTTATATGTTATCATAAAATCATGAACTTGGCCCCGAATGAGGTGATTATCGTGCATTGCCTCACAGTTAAGGAGACATGGTAATTTATACAGTTTTTACCGATGCAGAAATTTCAAAATCGATTGTACCTATATTGGAGTCAAATTTGAAATTGTGTTTTTTATGGCAGAAGAGTAGCAAACGAATAGATAGTTCTCCCACCTTTAAGTGTATTGGTTAGTGTTTACTTTCTATGAGCTGTCCTGCTTGAGGCCTTTGTCCATGGGCTGCTATGACCTGCTGCTATGGGCCACTTAACAGACGAACAGGCCACCTGATGTTAACACTTTCCCTGTGGCGTACACTTGGCGCAACGCACTTGCTTGTACACACCTGTGTTGTACGTACAAATCTGTATGGATTACGGGCGAACAAGTGCTGTATTTACGTCTACAAGACTAGAGGCGAACATTACGTCTGTGTATTCGTGGACACTACACAGATGCTAAAAAATTGTTACTCTTCTAACGTAATTGATTTATTTGTGTGTCGGATGGAGAGATGTAGTTGTCGGCTACTAATAAGCGAAGCGACCTTCATAGTCCTAATGAGAAGTACAAAAGTGTACGATTTCATATAACCTTCTGTACATACATGTACTTCTGTACATAAGAAATATAATTCAAGTAAATAATCCCACGTTTGATCGACGCCAGTGATAAGAGGGCTGGTTCATATTTCACGCAGAGAATTGCGATTGACATTGATCGCGGGAATGCGACTTGCGTTCTTATTTCCATGCCCCATTGGCACAGACTACCTTTAGATTGTTTAGGTTAGGCTTTTATCATAATTACTTTTAAAATTTGCATCACTATTCGATCAGAGTGGTACCACCGCCTCAATCCGCAGTAACCGATTATTTGCCGTATACGCTTACAAGCAAGACGACCGTCTTGTCCCCATGTATAGTAACGCAATACACGTCACGTAGGAATTAACCCTTTCAACTGCGGGAAAGTGCTTTGTTTACGTAGGCGCTAAAAGGCTGCAGGCGAACACAAGGGCTGTATTTATTTATTTATTTATTTTACAATGTTGCACCAACAAGGTTAACACTCACACATGGAATAACATAACAAAAAGGCGAATTTTAAAATTCTAAATGTTACACCTCAATTATAGGCGCAAACTACATTGTAGATTAAGTACATTTAAAAACAATAAAATGGCATGCGCTAAACTAATTATTACAATCAAACTGATATAAAATTAACATCACTTATACATATATACATAACAGTTACATACTCGGTATTCAATTTAATTCATCGAAAAACAATGTAATAAAATTACATACAGCAAATTTAAAAGAAAAAATACAAATACAAATAAGTCGCAGTGAATAGTGACATGTACATTAAAAATACGATAAATTAATAAAATAATAATGAACCTAATATTACATATGTCAGACAAGAATCGAATTTACAATATTAAATTCCTATGATAATAAATAAAGTAATATAAAAAAGCATATATCATGGGTGCCCGTTACATAGTAAAATAATGTTGTAGTATGAATCGTTGGCGCATCTCCAGTCTAGAGAAAACATACCCAGCTTAGTATCGCCGCTCGCAACGCTGACTAATATAAATATGATCCCAATCAGTGAGTAGAGACCATTTAATATTAGATGGCATGAGCGCTCATATGATATTAAACTAATATTACCCGGTACATAGTAAAAAGGTATGCACGCTCTACAACTTTTTCGTCGTAAAAAACTTGTAAAGCCAAACAATTCGTCGCTCATAAACCCAGTATCGACTCCGTGGTAGAATTTCGTCATATCGATCGCTGTACAAATGCGGGTCACGGGGAAATAACCTCATGCCCACAGGTCCAATAACAATGCGTTAATAGATAATCATCGCTGATGCAGTCAATCGATAGCTTATCTCTTTAATTGTTTGTTTCAAGTGGTTTTATTACGTGGAAATCCGTATTGGGATTAGTTTAGCACACTGTTTTAAAGGTGCGAGAACTACAGTTCGACAGAGGAGGTACTACCGCCGGCCTTAGAAACCGCCGTAAAGCATTACTTGTGTTTTGGTGGGAGAGATGCGGTTGCCACATTGAAGCGAGACGATCATCTTAGTCCTCAGGAGTAGCAGCGTATCTACGTTCGAACTACATAGAATTTCGGTCGTTTGTGATTGTACTTGGATATCTAAGGGCTGCGACTACCTAAATCTTCTTACATAATAAAAATATATTAAAAATATGCTTATTAAAATATTATAAAGTTAGCAGTACCTAAAACAATTACAAAGTCTATTTACTTAAACAAAGTCGGGTAAATACGAAACAATTCTATCAATGCTAGCAATCATTCTATTATTATATAAACTGCTTTATAAACACATAAACTAGAACCTATTATGCATATTATCAATTGGTATATCACAATATAATATTGAAATACTATTATTATCACAAACAAATAAGATGTAATTTATAAATGACATTATCTTAATGAGATGTAGATATGTTTGGACGTTCATTGCTTCGTAGCGCTGGCATATTGAATATGATAAATTTCATACGATTTTAAACTAATATTATCGCGGAATTTATACTACTATGTAGCGGGTACTCACTATTAACGCTTAATTACCGATATTTCAAATAAACCGCATGGCTCGGGGTCCCGGCAAAATTATGTGTTCAGCCGTGACCACGAGCCATGCGACTAATTCGAAATATCGGCAATTAAAAAGCGTCAATCTTTACTAACCTTTATATAGTAACTTGTAATAATACGTTATGCTAATCAAGGAACTTCGATTATATAGGTGGTAGGGGATAAACAAGCGTAATAAATGACATTTCATAAAATTAACTTTTACGCAGTCAAGGCCGCGGACAAAAGCTATTTCTTTTAAAATTATCACCGCTCCAACCAAAAAACTGAACACGCCGTAAAGTAATGCTTTAGGGCGGATTATGAGGGCGGTTCTACATAATATTATGAAAATATTGTTGCATCTACTAAAACGCACTTGGGCATCAGTTTTCCCTAATCCTTCTAGTTTTGGAAACAGTCCAATTCCTAGTAATGAAACAATAATGGGTTAATGAACTCTAAACGTGGCATCTTTTGTTATGGGATCAAGTCTATCTCAATATAATATTACTTTGAAATGCAATCGGTAGTACGCAATAAGCACGTGTTGGTTCGCGAGTACCTAGCTGTAATCAGCGAATGGGTTGATGTACTCCAAAATGGAGAAAGATCGAGTTTCCATATCGACCTCATTATTATATTACTTTGTAAACAAAAAATACGTGGAGTACAAGTACCGAACGAGTATTCAAATTATTATTCCGACGTTTGATCGACGACTGGTAACAAGAGGGCTGGTACATACCTCGAAAAAAATTGCGATAATTGTTTAGAATTTGTTTATACAAAATAAAAATAACAAAGGAACATGTAGTCCACCTGATGGTCAGAGGTCACTGTTGACGACGGGCCAATCAAGGTAACAAATAACAAAAGTCCTACTTGAAGTCAATCACAGATGAGTAGCTCCTGAGGACTAAGGTGGTCGCCTCGTTTGTAGGTTAGTTGGCCTTTCACCAAAACGTAACTAAGCTTTATGCTAGAAACAGATGCGGTTATCATCGGAGGACATCCCAGACTCTTTGGGCGGGGGAATACGGGCCTCGAAGTAAACCTTCTTTGCCCGGTCTTGAACTAGGGGTTGCACCCAGGCTCAACTATGGTAGCCCTCGTCCGCTCTTCAGTGGGGGAGCTCGAAATAATCCTTCCGGCATGCTCAAATCGCGGTAAAAATAACTTAAAAAAAGACTAATGAACTAAAAACACAACTACGATTAAAAAAAAAACGACTAAGCAAAAAAAATGACCAAGGAACGTTAACAACAGCGACCAGGAACTTAAAAAAATGAATTACGAAATACGTGCGCACTGGCTCTCGAGTAACTAGCTGTGCACAGCGCAATTCAATTTAATAGTGAAAGTAGAATTCCGTTTGTAGGCCGTAATAACGGCGATTTGATGCCACGATCAATCACTATCTGTTGCATTTACATTTTTTTATGTGAGGAGAGCAGCAAACGAACATACAAACCACCTGACGTTAAGAAGTCGCAGCCCATAGACATCCATGTACAACCACAAACACGACAGAAATCCTATCTGAGCTCGAACGTAGATACGTTGCTACTCCTAAGGAATAAGATGGTCATCTCTCTTCAAAGTGTAGCCGGCAACCGCACTATTCCAACCGAAACACAAGAAATGCTTTACGGCGGAGTATGTCTCTATTTTTTGTATGTAAATTTCAGTGCGTTAATCTTAAAAACGGCTTAACCGATTTTAACCGGCTTTAAAGCGGATTTCATTATTGTATGGCAAAAAGCTTTACTTAACATTTATTATACGTTTCATTTCAAAAATGACAATTTTAATGTTACAGGTGAGTATGCGTGAATTTTTGCTGTTATAAATATGATAAATAAATAAATGAATGAATGAACGAATGAACGAATGAATGATCGAATGAATGAACGAACGAAATAGTGAATGAATGACGAAATAATGAGTTAACGAATGAATAAATGAGTGAATGAATGAATAAATGAATTAATTAATTAAAGAATGAATGAATATATGAACAAATGAATAAATAAATACAGCCCATGTAAACGAAGTCGTGCTGCGACTTTGTTGACTCTAGTTTTTTTTTTTAATAAACGTGATAAATTAGGCAGCATCTATCCCATAGATATCTGTAAAATACGTCATACATAATGGAAGTTCTGAAAAAAAATCCACAGACAAATGACACGAGAAAAAAGTATTCCGAAAGGTTATTCCCTTTTTTAAGGTACTGTACCGTAAAAAATTATGTTCTATATGCATCGCGTCTACGAGAAAAAGTGGTACAACAGTTAATAACTGAAGCAGAAATCTGTGAATGCACCTGGAATATTTCTTTGTTGTGTCGTAGTTAATTTGCACCGTCTCGTGTCGTTGATAGATAAGAGCGGCATTTTTATGTACGTAAAAAATAAAACGTGTTTCACTCACATAATGATGAGTTAATATTCGAATATTAATATTTGTGTGTTAAAATATATACGTAAAAATACGTTATTAGGATAGTAAAAGTTAGGTTATGTTACGGCCCATAGTCGTTTTTTTATGTGAGAAGAGTAGCAAACGAGCATGCAAACCACCTGATGGTAAGTAGTCGCAGCTCATAGACATCCACGTGCAACCACAAACACGACTGACACACACCACCACCACCACAAGCTCGAACGTGGATGAGTTGCTACTCCTAAGGACTAAAATGGTCGCTTCTCTTCAAAGTGTAGCCGGCAACCGCACCTTTCCAACCGAAACACAAGAAATGCTTTACGGCGGATTATGAGGCGGTGGTACCTCCCCGGTCGGAGTATAGTTCTCCCAACTATAAACTACATGCAACCTCATTACTGAAGAAGCTCGTACTGAAATGGTTGCCTTGCTTTTAAGAGCCGGTACATGTCTGGCGCGAAACATTAAAATTTATGGTAATTGAAATGATTTGTAATTACATAAAAGTAATAATTGAATATGGAATAAATTAACAAAACAAATAACTGTTTTACTAGTGAGACGGTAGTGCCATAATGCAGAATCTCTATAAATTAATAGATGGTGAAAAGTTTTCCAAGCGCAGCGATCTAAATAGAATCCTCTTTGTTGGCTGTGAAAAGATAATTTGTGTTGCTTGTAACATAAGTCGACGGAACATCATCCACCCTTTTAGTGCTTGTTATTTTATCTCTCTCTATTTTAAGACTTTTTTATATGAGAAGAATAGCAAACGAGTGCGCAGGCCATCTGATGTTAAGTAGTCGCTGCCGTAAGCTGTTATCGGACGTCTTATAGGCGATTTCAAAATATTAATTGGGAGGATTGACTAACTCTTTTCAACCTGTAAGCCTTGCGGGTTAAAAGGTTTTTAATTAAAAAGGGTAACAGGCAGACATTACAGTAGACAGATAGTCATCATCAGAGACTGCGATAAATCTGTGAGCTGGTCGAACCGATGTTCTTGAGTGGAAGTAACCAGAACAACCGTGCAGACCACTGAAAGACAAGTGATCGTTACAATCCAGGACTGAAGTCAATTTGTATGTAACAGCATTGCCACCCGAGACATAAGGATTGAGTTAGTGGGTGGCGGTAGTAACTCTTTTCTAAAACCACAATTATTTCGCCTATTGTTTAGTTCTAAACTATAAGCTACTTTGTGAATTTCATTGCAAAAATAAGCTTTCGAACGTATTCAAACGCACACCAATAGATAGATTCAATCCATCCATAGAACAGTTTTGCAAAACG
Organism: Phocides pigmalion okeechobee; assembly: GCA_018251015.1. Taxonomy (NCBI): domain Eukaryota; kingdom Metazoa; phylum Arthropoda; class Insecta; order Lepidoptera; family Hesperiidae; genus Phocides; species Phocides pigmalion. The sequence continues at coordinate 4,697 of DWON01005222.1, read as the reverse complement.
CAGAATTAAGCCGAGTTAAAAACCAAATTCAATCGCGTCGGTCCTTTATACTTCAGCGGACAGTTTAGCAAAGCGCAGCTGCGGACTGCCACCCAGCTTATATCGAAATTTTCTTTTTATTGTCCGCTTAGGATTATATTGATGATCCAGCTTTACCCACGGCTTTGTCTGCGTGCATTTTAAGAGACGGGAAATAATATTGATCAACGTAATCTCGTACATAGAGCGTAAGAAACTTCTTTAGACGACAAAATTATTTAATCTGTTATATTATATATACCTTAGTACTCTATATAGTCATATCGTATTTTTATACACATTAGAAGAGTAACAAATAAGCTTACAGGCTACCTAATATTCAGTGGTCTCTACAGCCCATGGACATTCACATACGATCTCAAACAGAACTGAAATCCTATTTGAGGTCGTAGATACGTTACTACTCCTGAGGACTGAAGCGGTCGTTTTGCTTCTATGTAAAGCCTGCAACCGCAATACTCCAACCGGAACACAAGAGTTTCATCACAACGGAACGGGTGGTTGTACCACGCCGACATAGTTCTACTGTCTGATTGTTTAAGGAAAATAGAAAATCAGGAATCAGAAAATTGGGTAGACCTTTACTACTCGTGCTTAATAACGCAGCAAGAAGAATGTGGAGTAAAATCCAGCGCTGAAAGGATTTTCACAATTCCGCGTTAAACGAAGCTGAGATAAACTCTTTTTCCCTATGCGATGTCTTGTATTTAAATACTTATATATAATTTCTTGTGTAGCAATAAATACAATTATCGTTAACAAAAAGTTTATCGAAACTGTGACTTGAAAACTATGTCATATATCTTTTGCTTTATATGTATCATATTTAAGGCTTAACAGCCGCTTGTATTTTAATTAAACATGTTTTATGACACTCCGGTATGTTATGAATGAAATACGATGAAGCAAATTAAATCGAAGTTGTAAAATCATGCTATCAAATGACAGTCCAAAGTTAATCCTTGTAAATGTCTCAGCACATTACTAATTCAATAAATAACAAAGTCAAAGTCAGTTTACACAATGTAGCCAGTGATTTACAGTCGCGAAAATTATAGTATTGTGTTCTGCCGTAATTATTTTTAAAACAGGAGTTAATGTTCTTTAATACTTGGAAATACATTATGTGAAAATATCTGGCATGTCCGTCTAAAAACGAACTAAGATTTAACGAACGAATAAGGATATAACTTTGCATAAATAAATTACTGTCACTTTTTATCATTAAAAATATAATAATCGATTAAGATTTAAAATATACTAGTATTTCCTTTGTTATGTGTGAAGTGTAGCAAATGAGCATGCAGGCCACTGTGGTTAAGTAATCGCTGCAGCCCATAGACATCATATACGTTTAAAAGTGGAAGAACCATAGTTTGACCGGGGAGGGACCACCGCTGCCTTCATAATCCGCCGTAAAGAATTACTTGTGTTTCGGTTGGAGAGGTGCGGTTGCCGGTTATACTCTGAAGCGAGGCCACTATCTGGGTCCTCAGGAGTAGCAACGTATCTATGTTCGAGTTTAGATAGGATTTCAGTCGTGTTTGTGGTTGTACGTGGATGTCTATGGGCTGGTACTATTTAACATAAAGTGATTTGTATGCCCGTTTGCTACTGTTCTCACATGAAAAAAAACGTAGACGCGTTTTTGCTTCTGAGAACTGAAATGGTTCCTTCACTTTTTTGTGTAGCCAGTAATAGTAACTCCCCAAGCTAAAGACGAGCAATTTCATTGCGGATTATGAGGGCTATGGTACCTTCCATGTATAATTACCACCGATCAAATACTCTTCCTCCTTCATCTACTTTATCGGTATCGTCACTCGTCGATGGTAGGACATTCGTGAAATAAAACATTGTTTCAAATAAAGTGTTTTGAAGTTTATTGCCAACGTAAAATACTGCTCCCGTACCTTTTAAATTACTTGTTTTCAACCATACAACCAAAATACATATGACGATAAGTTGTTAGAGCAAATTTTGTGCTCTCTCATTTTTTATGACAGAAGAGTAGCAAAAAAGCATGCAAACCACCACATGTTGAGTAGTTGCAGCCCATAGACATCCACGTACAACCACAAACACGTCTGAAATCTTGTCTGAGCTCGAATGTGGATACGTTTTACTCCTGAGGGCTAAGATGGTCGCCTCGCTTCAAAGTGTAACCGGCAACCGCACCTCTTCAACCGAAACACAAGTAATGCTTTATGGTGGAATACGAGGGCGGCGGTGTACCTCCCCGGTCGAACTACAGTTCTTCCACCTTTAATTAATGAATATAATTTTTCTCTACATGTCACTGAACTCCTTTAAAACATCTAGTGCTTATGTGTGTCATTTTTATAACACAATCTTATTAATGTGCTAGTTTAAGAAAGAAACAAACAGTTACATGAATAAACGTATAAGCGTATTATATCTAGATAAACTCATATGTATGAACATAAAAAGAACTACATACGTATTAATGGAACAAAAGGCAGTAAAAAAGGTACTTCATGTCTATTTGCCATAAAAACAGTAGCACAAAAGCATAAGGAAAGGATTCAAATACAACAGTGAATCAAAATATTCCGTTCCGTAATACATGTGCAAATATTAGCATATCTTAGAATAGAATTGCAAAAACATAGAATATACATTCTGTTTACAGGAACTGAAAAAGTGCTAGGCTACGAGAAGGGTAATTACGTGTAGCATCGTAGCGACGTAGCGTCGTAGCCTCGTAGCGCTGTAGGTTTTCACTTGTTCGTGTTTCTTTTCTTTTGTTACTAATTAGGTAACGCTACGAAACAATAAATAAAAACAATGTCCATTGTATTAAATTGATTTTTTAGAGTAGTCATCAACCTATTACTGTCCTACTGAGCGCGGTTTGCTGCTATGAACTAGTAGGGTTTGCCATATTCTATTATACTGCTTAAGTAATTTGTCGACTTTGTATGTTTTACAGCACTTTATTTAGACTCCTAGGTATTCTATATTCTTTACCGTGTTTTTTTACGCGAAAATGTGATGAAATGTAATGAATTTCTAATACACATGAAATTTAACCATCGGAGAGAAGGTAAAAATTTATATTACTGCTGAAAAATAAATATATCGCTGTAATTTATTTATGCAAATGCTTTTTTTATAATTAAAAAAAACAAATGAAAATCTAAATCAAAATATTGTTATTTAAACTGATTATTTACAAACATTAATCCTATCTCTATCGCGCCACTCACCGATGATTGAGGTTCTATCCGCACCAATTCAACTTGTGGTTCTCCACAGTTCCGTTTGTCTGTTCGTTTTTATTGTATACAAAATATGGAACGAAATTTATCCTTGGCTATTCCCAGAACTCAATGGCATGACGCTTCAAAACAGGAGCAAAGCAAGTTTGCCTCCAAAGCCGGCGAGATAAGCCACTCGTCCCGAATTGCCTGTCTATATTTTCACTAGGTTACTATATATATAAAAAATGAACATATCTTTTAACAATAAATAATAATATGAACAGTATATATATTTCATTTATTAGAGAATATATACTTTTGGAAAAGGAGTGGCCAAAGAAACATCTCATAGTTATATTTTTTCAGATAATCTGATATTACATAATCCTCTACTATAACAAATTGGGGATGTTAGATACTTGGCTAGTTTTCTCAATTGGCACCCGCCCACGCTTATCAATTTCCGAAATAAATCTACCGATTGTGAGACTAATGATAAATTATTGATATCTACAATCTTTGCACTTGTTCTGCGTAATTCCAAATTTCTTGTCTTATCTCGGAGATACCTACTTACCTTTTGGCTCACGAACGGAAACTTTTCCAATATTAACATAAATTTTGATAGGACTTCACAAAAGCTGTTCAAAGGAATTTCGTGAATGTCATTTGTTAAGACTGGCGCCTACGTAAGGTTTGTCGAGAATCCTTCCTTTAAACATACTTCCCTTTTAATATATAGTCTGTTTATCGTTGAGTGTGTATGGGCTAATCTTGGGAACCCCTGGGGCTGTTTCATAAATGTATTAAGCGTAGATGAAGTTTTGGTTCACTATTTCAGTTCGGTTGTTTCATTTTACTGAACCGTGAACCAATTTTGTTTTTTTTTTATTCGAAAGACTTCTAGAGTATCCCACTTAATTATATATAAGAATCTATATCTATAAGAAAACGAACAATAAACACAAGATGTTTTATTTCGATTTTATTCATTGTTTTTGTGCTTCTTAAAAATGTTCTTCAGGTGTAACATATAATAATTAATTCACTAGAAACATTTATTATTATTGTTAAACTTATAAATTTAATATTTTAGTATTTATCTTCGTGTCTGTGAGTAAAAAGATGACATAAAATCTGCTGCGGTCTGCGTTTATAATTATAATAGCATTCAAGGCGAATTATTATGCCATTGTCCAATACAAATTAAAGTGTATGTTATACTGGCGTGCAATAAATAATTAAGTAAATAAGTAACGACAAACCAGTTAAAAGGTGGTAGAGCCGTTAGACCCCCCCGGGGGTCCCCCCCCCGCCCCCCTCATAACCCGCCGCAAAGCAACATGTTCTTCATGTAACATTATTGGAGGCGACTATCTTAGTCCTCAAGAGTGGGAACGCATCCGCGTCCATCCTTAAATAGAACTTCTGTTC